>JAOUZG010038425.1:495877-520468 GCA_026289955.1 Argiope argentata | reverse complement strand
TATATATATATATATATATATATATATATATATATATATATATAATGCAAAATACAAGACTTTTTTTTATATATTGGTCTACTAATTGCCTCTGGCTATTAACTTTTCGTAGGAGATATAAAGAATTTCTCATTTTAATTAAATAAGTTAGATATAAAAGTTCATTACATCATAAAATTTCTATACATTAAAGCAGGGCTATTTTAATTGTTTTATTTTTGTCTATTTATAGCTAAAATGAGCTTTTCTTGTGAAGACCAATTTCATGACATCATAACGCTATAGAATATATACATACCTGGTTCATCTGGTTTCTAAAATACATAACTTCTCTTTTTAATTTGTTATATAAACTACCCAAATGTTACACAGGGGCCTTTTTCTTCATATTTTTTTCAATAATGCAAGAAATCCCGAGTTAAATATTTAATGAAATGCTAACAACTGTTGCAGATCCCCAATGGATTCTAATGTTGTGTTGGATAAAAGAGAAAAAAAAATTAAAAATATCAAAATTTGGAAAGAATTTACATGATTAAGGATTTCAGAAATATTAAAAAGACAGTTTTTTAAAAAAATTAAGTAAACGTTATTTTTCTGATGTGATATTTTTGGAAATTAACGTGGAAATTTTAGGATGATTAGCGAATACGCTAGGCCCGAACTCCCAATCTTATGGTTAGTATCCGAGTAACAAATCCGTTGGACACTTCGGTCCAAGGGATGTTATCTGGCTTATATGTTAAGCAATCACCACTGAGCATCTCCCCAGTGAGTTTGGCGAACGATACTTATGTGAAGTGTTGGTGGTGATGTTAACAACTTGTCGTATTTAATGCGCGTCTAAAGCTTTGAGTTGCCGATAGAAGGCGCTACGACAGTTGAATGAAGCTAGTTGCCAAGGTTTGCGTTATTCAAGGTCGCCGGGTTACCATATAGGTGTTAATAGCGCTAGGCCCGAACTCCCAATCTTCCCTTCAGCTTGAAGGATACTTATTGGCTTATATAGCAATCACCACAAAATCATTAAAATAATTGAATTATCAAAAACAATTGCTCCTCTTTTGTTTCAAAACAAGTGCTCTTTGTCCAGACAACTGCAAATCCCCCCCCTCCTTTCAAAAGTATACACGTATCAGTTTTGGCTAACTTTGCGTTAGACAGTATAGACTGTATTACTGTAAAGCGCCAACATGCACACACATATACGCAAGCCAGGCTACAGCCTGTACATTCATCTTTAAAATTAGTTGACAATTTAAGCTCCAAAATTATACACATTGCTCCCAATAATGTACACTTTAGTTTCATTGTATCATGTTCCCAATACTATTAAAATTTTCAAAATAAATTCTATCAACTTATGAAATAAAAGTAATTAAAATTTTGACAGATTCGTCATATATATTCTTATTTTTTTTTTTGTCTTAATTCTGTTTTTCACTTAAGGCGATTATTTTTTTGGCTTGCTATGAAGTTGCAAATACAGCTAATTAAGTTTCTATCAATATTGTGACAGTATAATTTAAAACAATATTTTTATTATGATAAGCTGTATTTCATCCGTTACTTCCGATATGTAAGATCCTATTTATCAAAGGTGAGGCGCTCACCAAAGTTCACTGTTATGACTAAATTAATATCATTAATGCTAGTCTCTTTGAATTTTTAAAATTTAGTTACGACAATTAGATAAATGCATCTAATAAAACAAAAGAGAGGACTACTTTATGTTATCATTGTACAATAATGCCAGAGTATTTTAAATGGTTTGATATGCTTGCAAAGTAGTGAAATGATGTGAAGACGAAGAAAAACGGAATCGGCCCTGGTATTGTGATGGGACCACGAGCTACGCTTTACTTTTCAATATATCTGGTAAGCATAGATAGGGACGTCAGATGACCGTTCATCGATCACAAATTTTCACTTGAAATAAAAGTTTCTGAAATGCTGAATTGATATTTTTTTCAGTGGTTGTGACGTGGGAGTATTGTAAAGGTTCTCCGCGCGTAGAATGTACAGCGAAGTAATGTTTTTGACATTTTTTAGTAAAAATGAATAGTGCTTGAGAGGAAAGGATCGTTTAAGACACATCTGGGTGTGTATAATAGCTTCTATATAAAATAAAACTTGATGGTGCAATAGTTATGGAGCGATTAATAATTATTTGGTTTAAACATTAATTTAAATATACGTATGCGAGAAATATACAATTAGTGACTCAAAGCGGCAAATAATAAAATGAAATTTAGAAGAAAAATTACTAGTTTCAAAAGAATTCATATAAACACTAGAATTTTCTTCATGATCGATTGTAGTCTGTTCAGTAGTCGGTGAGGAGCGAGAATGTCATACAAAGGAGAGGTGCCAATGGGCGTAAGAGAAGTGCATTTAAACTGGTGATTCATTTAAAACCCGAATATAACGATTATAACCCCCATATAAAAACTAATTTCATTCTTCTCTTTTACTTTCTTCAATAAAGTTTGCGTATTAAATAAAAATTAACATTACCTGCAAAGGGATATTTCTTTATGACATGATAATAGAAATTTGGTTCCATGATTTTTCAGGAATTATTTTTAACTATCCTTTTTTTAAAGAATAGATAACAGTTTTAATCAAGCAAATTGATAATGTTCAGTCATATATATTTGCTCAAAAGCCCATTTTCAAGGAAATTTGTTGCTGTTTTTCGGTAGTAAAAAAATAATTTCAATTCCTTTGGCTGACTGTATCTTAACTCATTTTGTCTAAATGTTTTAAAACTTTTATAGCGAATGCATACATACAATCGTTGGGTAGAATTAATTGTTGTTGTGTTTCAACAGCTAGAACTCAGAGTTGTTCGTGTTACGACGTAAAGATAACACCTGTTTCTTTCTTTTCTGTTCTTTCTTTTTTGTGGAAAATGAATTCATTTTGAGGAATATTGCTTGAAGGGGCTGGAATTCTGAAAATAATCTCTTACTTTGGGTCTCTGAAATTTTGTTCTTTGTTTTAAAGTCAATATCGTTGGTCATCTTTACTTGGTACAGAGCTTCATGCTCTTTGATTTTCACTAACGTTCAGTATATATAAGTATTATAGCAAATTTTAATATTTTACGTATAATTGTAGTGATTTTATTGAAAATAAATAGTATTGAACTGTTTCCAAAGTACCAGAACTGCTCCAAGTATTGATCTCGAATGGCATATTTGAGTATGCCTCTAAGGCGCACTTTGGGTTATAATAAATATGCCACTTAAATATGTTTTTTAACCGTTTGAGTACGGCGAAGCGCTATTGCGCTTCACTTGCCGTAAAGGTAAATATTCTCCCGTACTCAAACGGTTAAATTGAAATGCAAGAGAATTTACTCATTTCGGTGTCTCATTGCAATACTCACATTGTCGCTCCTTTTAGAGTTAAAGAGGCACATTGTTCTGATAGAACACCCACAAACTCAAACGATGAATGAAACGTACAATCTTTACGAAATTTAACATGTATACCCTTTTAAATCTTAATAGATTAGCTACAACATTATTTTTTGTTTGCCTGAGTTTAAAATTTAAAGGGTTGTACAAAGAAACCCAGTTAGCACATCCTGTTGCATAATATTGTGCGATATAATATGATATTAAACAATATTGCGACTATTGATCAACATGGTACAATGTTTGTGTGTTACTAGAGAAAGGGAGACAGGTTTCACGTTCTTCTATAACTAATGTTTTGATACTTCAATACACACAAATTATTATTTTCTGTTTCTATTTTGTTTACTTCAACTTCCGTGGTTTTGCAAAGTCCTTTACCAACATCATATTTTGATTTTTGTAGTTCATGACGATATTTTATTTCATATAGTCTCAATACAACCGCGGTATTATATCAAGCGATTTTACCTTTTATTTCATAGCAAAAATACATCAACCTCCACTTTTTTTTTTTGTAATTAAATATATTTTGTAATTTTTCATTTAGTTTTTTTCCAGTTTGCTTCAATAAAGACTTAATGAATATAAGGACTTAATATTACAACTCATCGCTTACTTTCAATACTGAGTTCTCATTGAAAATGATCGGATGATGATAAATTTTATTTCGTATTATACGAGAAAGGTTTGTCTTTTGATTTCAGATCAGATGTCAACGAGAGCTTCTTGTAAGACTGATATCCAGATTAAAAATAGTTATGTGCAAAATACACAGCATTATGAGTATATCTCTCATACCGCATCATCAAAATGAATTAATAATCAGGCAAAAGTCAGTTCAAGTCAACAGGATTAAATTCTTTACTAATGAGTACATATTTTTGCTAAGTGATACCAAGAAAATTATCATAAGGTGACAACAGGGAAACTTGTAATTACTTCTATTTTAATCATGATAGAGTTGATTTTGTATATCTTCAATTGACGTATGTTTAAAATCACCCGAAAAGACTCCGATAATGGCTTTTTTCACTTTTCTTTAAGCAGTTGTTGCAAAGAACTCTTAGGATGATAGGGTCTTTATAGCATCATGTCTGTTTGGTGTTATGGTACCTGCATCACAGCTCCGTTTGCATTATGGAGTAGACATGGTGTAGTAAGGACTCCTTTACCGTATGAGATAATGCCCTACATAGAGTTTGATCGACAGGGAAGTACCCGGATGAGAAGGCTATTTTAAGTATTCATCAACCGGCACTTTCTCTGGGCCCGAATCCAAATGAGCATTTTTCAGATTTTCTAAGGAGATATATTGATGCATTTCCCATCGCTTGTAATCCTTTGAGAAGTTCCGTCTCCCATAAAAAGCTTTGCTGTTAAGTTAATAATCTTCAATTATGATCATGGAATGCAATTATCTTCATTCAAAGAGAGACTATATTAAAGCCAATTGCATACTGAACTAGGTAATAAGGGTGTCTTAACAACACTAAGTACACTGGCTTTAAGTAATTTGATACTTTATTAGACTACAACTAAAAAACAGTAATTTATAATATCACAAAACTATCTGTCTAATAATGAGAAGTGAAATGTAAAAAAATGTCACTTGTTCTCTTAATTACATTTTACAACTTTGCTTATCAGCATCTTTTAAATACAAGATTTGCAAGATACAGTTCTTGACAGAATATATTACTAATTTTCATGCTTACTTTATAAATGAAATAGTACTGTTACGAATCTGTAATGTTGCTTCCCAATACTGTCAATTTTGTTGCAAGAACGATAGTATTACAGACAACTTGATTAGATAATGTTCGGATGCCGGATCAATAATTTCTGGGTTTGGAGACAAAATGGATGATACTAGAATCTTCAGGAATTTTAGTGATAGGACCAACAGGAAACGAATTATGCTTGATTGTTCAAGAACCTTCTGTGCTCTGTTCTGAAAGTGATGAAAAGTTAAAAGTTCTAACCAAAGTGAGTCGTATAATTAGAGTTGAGCCAGCAACTGATTAGAGGATTGAAAACTGAACTCTCAGCCACATCTTGGTAAGTATTAAAAGCAGCCCTACGTCGTGCATTCAGTAACCACTTGCATAAAAGTGAATTGGCAATTAAGTACAACTAAAGCGAGGAGACAGTGGGGAATAGCAGACGTTGGAAAAGACTTCAGTGAATAGCTATGTGGATTCTCTCTGGCTGATTTATGAACTGCTGTGGTTGTTTACTACCGATTACTAGTTGGGAGCTGTTGTTTATTATACTTCTCGTCTCTGTATTCTTGTCTATAATCATTGTTATTTGTTATTGAGATCTGTTGTTTATGTCATCATACATCAATCACAGGCAAATACGAATATTTTAAAGGAAAATTTCCACAATACATTGCCCCCATATTAGTAGCATGAAACACATACACATTTATGTAATTTCAAAAATACCCGACAGTTGTTTAGTAAGTTTTTATTTTTACTTCTTTAAAAATAAAAATTGAATACTTATGATTTTAAAAGAAACAATTTCAATACAATAAATGTTTCAGTGCCTTTATATGAACAGTGCCTCTGCAGTTCAATATTTTTATACATGCCAAATTAAAATGCTAATTTGCACAAAACTTGATGCAAATGAATCCTTTTTTGACATTGCTTAGCAATCTTCTGATCTTAGAACCTTTAGAAATAAAACCTTTCAGAATTTGCACCCAGAACAAAACACTTTTGAGAAACTTTATTTTTATTCATTACAAAGGAAATCCCCCCTTTTGTATCTGGATTGTGAAGCACCGCCTAATGAAAATTTTTGCTGATATAATTTCCCAGATGGCACATCCCGTAGCATAATATTTTACAATATTTTATATTAAACAATATTGCAAATATTGTACACTATTTGTGTGCTACTGGGGGTTAGATAAATCGTAATTTCTCTGACTTAACCTTAATTTTAAAAAAAATACAATTTTAAGAAATTGTTTGCAGTTCTATACATTTAAATATAACCAATTATTGTTGCAACGAGCATTTCTTCATCAATATATAAAAAGTATTTTCTTGCCACAAGCATTTTTCATAACAATTTCTCTAAATAAAAATACCATTACTGCTTTTTCAAAGATTTGAAAGGTTCTTCATTACAGCCCTGAAAAAGAAATTCTAGTATTATGTTATAATAATTTGCATAGTACAAATTTTTTCTTTTCTTGTATACATAAAACAAAATGTTCATAGACGATACAATATACGATTTTAAAGAAAATGCAGAAACATTCATAATTCTATAAAGATGTTAAAAAATAAGACATTGAGTCATTACAATTTCATTCTAAAAAAAAAATAAGCCTTTTTTTAAATATTACAATCTTATATTGATTTTATAGCAGTTCAATATTTTCATACATGCGAAATTAAAATGCTAACTTGCACAAATGTTAACTTTCAAACTTTAGGCACATGAATAATTTTTTGACTTAGCAAAATTTCTAGGCTTGGAAAATGGATTTTAATTTTTATGCATGCAAAAGTTTTACAAAATATATAATTTCATATCAATATTTATTTATTTTCAATCAGAAGGGGAAAAATATATAACATTTTAAATGCAGTAATTAAAAAATTATTTTCTTTAATTTTCAGAATTTGTCTATTATCAAAAAATTTATACGTTCACTTAAATTCACTAGAATTTTTCTGGAATTTCTCTGAAGTTCTATTTTTAAATATTCTATTTGCAAATAAATTAAATTTAATATTCTATTTGCAAATAAAAAGTGAACCTCACTAATTTTTTAAGTCTATAATACCCCACATTGTCTAAATTGTATTACATCTGTATTCGTATAGTTTGATTTAGCATTAGTTTAATTGATTTAAGAAGAAAACACAACTAAAGACTGAAAAAAAATTATTTATTGCTAAGTAGACACTTACACAACCTTTTAACTAAATGATAATAATTTGTTAATTTTATTTCAAATACAGGTTTACATTGGTCTGATTTAAATTGCAGCAGGAATGATGGTTACAATATCAAATGGCTTTACTTGCAAACTCCTATCACACCACAAGCCAATCTTCCTCCAGCATTTCCAGTAGTTTTACTTAATTCATGACCACCTTTTCCCAAATCATCAGGATCAGCATGTATCTAATAAAAGGGGGGAAAACTTTTGTCAAAAATAGATATATAATATAAAAAAGCACTTCTTAATTTATACTTCTGATGTACTTAGTAATGATAATAATAATTTAATTATTGTTGTAAAAAACAAGGAATGGGAGAAATTAAGAAAGATTTAAATACCTTAAGATCCTAATTTTTAAGAGATAGTCTGTCAATAACAAATTAACATTTAAGGAACTTGAACACAAAAGAGTGAGCATGAGTTACAGAATTGAAATAAATTATGTGCATTTCTTGCAGTTTTTTTTTAATAAACCCTTTTAAAAATATTTTATTAATCATTAATTATTAGACAGTTTAGTTTTTTTATATTCACATTTAAAATTCAAATTCATTTTAATATTTTAATTGATTTTTTAAAACTTTGATAATTTGTTTAAAACTATGCTATGTTTTAGCAGACATATGAATATCTAATTAAACTGGGCTAAGAAGAAATTCAACTTACAACAACTGATCGACCTATGATTGATAATGGCCCAGAAAGAGAAATCTGCTTATCAGTGATGTTGACCTTAGCAACTCCATCATCACCAACTTCAACATTGCCCAAGTCACCAACGTGCCTGCAATAAAAATTAAATTTTTACAAGATTTTAACAGTTAAAAGAAAACATTTCCATAATTTTGATATAAACATTATACTTTAAATATTCTTTTTATTTAATTACTGTTTCTATTATTTTAGATCAAATTAAAATTTAAACATTAAGTTGTTTTCAAGCCAATGACATATTTGTCTTTGAAGAAATTACTTCTAATAACTTCCTTATAGCTTCCAATAACCATATGAATATGATGCATTAACCTAATACATCCTAGTTGAAGTGGAAGAGGTAAGTTTATGAAACTAAAAGAACATTTTTAATATTTTGAAAAACCAGAGATAAATTATATAAAACTATGGTATCTATCTATCTATCTATATATATATAAAAGGATCATAAAATTTTCAGCCGAAATTTGTTCCTTTCATATTTATTGTTATGTTAATTACTGTGCAGTTACTTATCAATAAAATAAAAACACTTGATGAAATTCATAAAAGTAGCAGAAGCTTTGCAAATTTCAAAAGCTAATGTTTTAAATTTATTAAGAATTTTTAGAATAAAAATTTATATAAATATGTTTATTACAATAGATTAGGTCCTTGGTTTAAAAACATATAAAGGAAGAGTTAGATAAATTTAAAGAAAAACACTAGCTGGACAAAATCTTGGTTTTAGAAACAGATTCAAAGTAATGAATGTTTTCAAAATCCTATTTAAGCAATAAATTTGATTTAATCTTTAAATCTTACTTTATCTAAATCTCATTATATAGCCTCTAAATCTTATTTAAATACTATTTTACTGCTTTTTAACCTGTATTCTGAAAGGAAAGTAATTTTTTCTTCTTCTTTCAACAATCATATTTGTATTGGGTTTCAAGATGGTATAGTGGATGAACGGAAAATAAATTTTATGATTGCTTTATTTATTGTTTTTAAGAAGTTCAAGTTGTAATACTCAAAAGAAATGCACTATTACCTGTTTTCATCTTCAGGAGCTCCATGTTCTTTGTTAAAAGGATTGAAGTGAGCACCAGCACTTATACAACCTGCAAATACGGACTGATTAATTTTTTTTGTATTAAAAGAAATTACTTTCAGTAATTATACTGTTCTTTGAGTGTTATATTATTATAAGTGCTAAGTAAAGTTGTTTCAAAAGAAAATATATGAAAATACAAATTAAGAAGTATATAATGATAAGTACATTTTTTTTTTTAAATTTAAATGTCATTCTTAAGATTATGTAGCTCAGAAAATCTGAAGTTATCTACTTTTCACAAGTGACTAATTTCCTCTAAAATTTACTTTTTACTACACTATAAAAAATGAGAAATTTTTTATTAAAATCTCATCTGTTCAAAAATGAAATTTTTACACGAAACTAATATATTAGTTTTTCTATGCAATTTATCTTATCTTCAATAAATACCCGATTAGTTTAAGAAAATGTAATAAAAATTACACCTTATATAAGTAATTAATGCCTCTCCTTTAGCAAAAACACCGTTTCTCTTCCTTTATAATAACTTAAGAAAAATGGGTAAAATAAAACCAAAAATTTAAAAAAATGTTATTTAAAATTTATTAAAACAACAAATATATTATTTATTAAATCAGATATATAACCATATCAATAACATGATCAAAATATTTAATAACTTCACAGGCACTAAAATTATCCATTATGAAATTTTTTGAATGAATAAAATATTGTGATCTAATTAAAAGTCAAAATTATTACAACCTATTTAACAAGACACAGAATGAATATAATTAAGGAAGTTATAGAATAATAATGTACCATTAGTATTGTCACCAAATTCATGAATATGGAATCCATGGAGACCTTTGCTAAGAGGACCTATTTCTCCAGTTACTACAACTGGGCTTTCAGGAGTCTAAAAATGAAATATCATGTTAGTAAAAATCAAGCAGGTTAACTATTGTAAACAATTGAACAATTTGTAATCATAGCGATAATTTTTATTAAATAAGAATCAAGCACTTCATTACAATCTCTTAATTATTATAGACACTAGCATAGCATCCAGTCAAAAAAAAAAAAAAGCTTTAAACTTACACCCAGCCTCTTCCTGATATGACATTGGCATGTTACACAATATTAAAAAAATATATAATTTGAAATTATCAAAAATGGCCACAAAACAATTCTTTATACCGCACATTGAGAAATATTCAGACTGTTACAAAAGTAAAAATATGATATGTCCATGGACAAATCAAAAGCAATCATTATGAGACTGGATTTCCTTCTTTTGAGTATGTGATTTGAATTGTCGCTTAAAATCAGACATAAACAACATTTGTAGAGCATTTATTGGAGCTGTGGTATGAAATGTATCACATATGCGTACCACAGTTCTTGTCATTTGCACATGCACAATTTGATATTTTCACACATGCATGGATAAGTTAAAATCACAATTATAAAACTCTCCTTTTTATCTGGACATGATTTTAATGTCCTAAAACCTTCCCCAATAAATGCTCTACAAAATGATATAAATACCTCCAAATCCGTTAACTATTTCTTGCATTTTTTGCGATTCCAACATGCAGATGCTTTCAGACTTCACTTTAAACTATGTAAAAATGAACTAAATGCATCATTAACAACTAATTTCAACTTTAAATTAAATTCAAATTAAAGATTCTAAAGATTTTTATCTATAAAATACCATCCAAACTTTTTATTTCTGGTGTAAATATTATAAAAAATATTTTCAACACTTTATTTTAAAATATGATTTCTACAATTACTAGATATTTAAAAGTTTTAGTAGTTCTAGATGTTAATTTTAAATGGATAATAATATTGAGCAATTTCTCTCACCTATCAAACATGATGCATTATTACACTAATAGATGCTTCTGAAGTAAAAAATTGTTAAATGTATCTTTTTTAATTAGATCAATTTTTAGATGTTATTGTTAAGAAAAATCAAAAGAAGAATCACAAAAGTTGATTATTTGATGTGCAAAACAACACAATATACTTAAAATATGCAAATAAATTAGAAACAGTTCCATAGATTTACACGTTACCAAATTGTAAATTCAAGTAGTTATGCAAGCATTATAAAGACATTTTACCACTACTCTTACCATTTTTATAATAATAACATTATATAATAGTTAAAATTCCACTTCATAGTGAGTATGAAGCATATTGAAGAACTTCAAGTAGAAATTTTATTTTCAACAAAACCAATGGTATTAATAATTCTTAATCCTTTATTATACCCTATTTTTTATAGATAGCAAACAATTCATCACTAATTATAAAATATCAATAGTTCAATTTGACCTTAAAAAAAGATATAAAACTAATTTTTTGTTTAATGTTAATGCATTAAAGTTTAGCAAATTAAAATCCTTTTTTTGATAACTTTTTACAATTATTTTAACTTTGCAAAATGATATAATGAACTCTAACGGAACAATAGCTAGATAAAACAATATTACTTTGGATTCTGTGAAACTAGTTTTGGTTTTTATAGAAAAACAAAGAACCAACTTAGGTCCAAGACTTGAACAAATTTTTTAAAAAACATCTTTGGAGCAATATAGTTTTTGATTTTCATTACATTTACAAGTTCTATCCACTTAAACTTACTCAAATTAAAATCAAGTGCAATTTCAATATTAAAATATTTTTCTATCATTTCTAACTACTTAAAATTGTCTGATATACTTTGATTCTTAAACTATGGTAATAATGAATAAATTTTTAAAATAATTTTTATACACCAGATACTAAATTAACTTTAAAAAGAGAACTACTAACAAATGCTTTATTATAATCTATATAAAAAATATCATCAAAATTTGTTACTGAAAACTGTTAATATTAATTATATTAAAATTAATTTTAAAAAAATTAAAATTTAAGAAGTTGACCTTGGAATTTGCAATGCCTAAGGGCTCTTAAAAGTTTTAATCCATCCATGTTTCTCACTTAAAAATAAACTATGTTCATCGCATAATATATATACAAAATGCTGTACGTCTAAATAATTATAAAGTATTAATGCAATTATTAGCAAAATATCATCAATTCTATTAACTGCATTTAAAGGTTTTCAGAGTTTTGTAAACAATCTTTTCTAGGTTAAACTTACAGATAAGATTAACTCTAGATAAATGAAACAATTCAATGACAGGCTTTCTAAAAGGAACCAAATTATGTAGCACGTGCCGGCTAGTTCAGTTCTCGCAACCAGTACATTTCTATGGAGTTGCAGGAAGGAAACAATTAAGACAGTCCATACGGATATCTCTTATAAATTTTAAATTCGTATTACAAATAGAAGACTTCCTTTTGACATATACCGTTTCAAAACATCACAAAAACAAGTATTAAATGTGAAATTCAGAAAGTTTTAAAATTGTCCAAATACCAAATTCTGAAAAAGGGATAGATTTATATTTTAACATTTATTAAATATTAAATAAATATATACACTTCCTGTTAAAGTGTTGCGTAACATTTAAGAATACGTACTTCTTGAGTAAAGTGAACTGTGCCTTTCACTTTTTCACCAACTAATACACATACAGCCTTCATATTTTAATTAATTAATAATAATATTAAAACGAAAAAACAATTTGAAATGAAGTGTCGGGTAGACTTGGAGCAATTCCGAAAGTGAAGAAGTTTCTCTTTCTGCAGAAAACGCTGCTACTGCTGCCGCCTTCTATTACATCAATTCAATTCCCGATAATTTTAAGTTAAAAACACTTATAGGAAGTTGCCAGATAGAACCACTTTACTGACCACTTTACTGAAAGTTACCACTTTACTGAAAGTTTATACACTTAAAAAAGTTTGTTCTGGACAAAAGTTTTTCAAAATATTCAAACAAACAAAAAATAAAATATAAAATTTTCATTTCTACATGTTATCTAGTCAAATAAAAACTAATAAATGTTTCATTTATAAATACAATTTGGCAACATACTTGTAAACAAAATTTCGTCATTAGTTTACCTTCATAAATGAATTTTTTTGGCCGTTTAAAGTTGATAAAATTTGTATATCCGATATAGTTCCAAAGATTTACTTTGTGTTTTTACAGCAGCTGTGAAAAATGCCGAAAAATAAAGGTAATTTTGAATATTTAGATCATGTTCTTTGTTATAACATATTGCGCAGTTTAGTTTTTAATTTATTTTCTCGTTTCACGATTTCATATTAGAATTATATTTAATTTTAATTATGTATTTGTTCAGCTTAAAAGATGTTTAAACCTAAATATTTGAATGTAAACTATTTTTCTAAACCAGAATTGACGTTTGTAAAATTTTGCTTTCTTCTACAAATTTTTTCCCCTTTCTTTTTAACGGTAAATTCATTAATTCCTTTCTTTTTCTTTTATGCATTACACTTTGAAACTTTTTAATTTTATTTTTATGAAATTTCAATATTTTTTTAATCTTATCCATATTATTAATTTCATGACACTTTAAAAAGTGATAAAAAAAACCTTGACATGATATATCTTGAAAATTACGTATAAGTTCCTTTCAAAATTTCTTAACGTTTGATTTAATTCTTTATTGAATTATAGTTGCGAAATAATCTTAAATTAGATTAATAAAGGCTTTTATTACCTTATGTTTTTAATCCTTGAATTATCCATACATTCAAAATGATTCTAATAATCAATGAGTGTAAAAATGCAAATAAAAATTCATTACATAAATAGATTGCAAAATTTGTGAAAAGTTGTAGTTAACTTAATTTGCATATTTAATGTTTTTGAAGATTAGTAATTTTTTTTTTTAGTTTAAGAAGTTCAGTTTATTTTTAAAAATGCTGCAAGAGATGGAGCTGTTTTTGAGTTTAAATTATGTTTTGGTTTATTAGTCAATCTTAGAAATAAACCAAGATTGCAACTCAGAGTTTCATTATATTTTGACAAGATTTTCCTCAATCTTGGCTGTATATTTTGATTGTTTGGTGATTGAATCTTTAATGTCTCTGTAACGTGGGTGATATATTTTTAATGTTGGTTCAA
The DNA here is from genome assembly GCA_026289955.1 of Argiope argentata. NCBI lineage: Eukaryota > Metazoa > Arthropoda > Arachnida > Araneae > Araneidae > Argiope > Argiope argentata. Next base: position 506,255 of record JAOUZG010038425.1, on the reverse strand, counting down.
AAGCTCTAGAATTTTTGAGATTCAAGCAAAAAAGGAATCTTAAATATAGACAAAATATAGAAAATAAAAAAAAATCAAATTATTGTTATATTTTATTAGTAAAGTTTAAAAAAAAATAGAGAAGGCACAAGAAGAATCAATAACACATTGCATTATTATTTCTTTTTTTGCTGACAGATTTATTCATATCAATATAGAGAATGGTGTAGTATGGAGTATATTTGCATTAGCATGAATTGTCATGCAGGAGGGCACGTTTGCCTGTGCACTAAACGTTTATACGAAGAGTTCATCAAAAGTAAACAAACAAACAATAATCTGTTTCATCTCCTTACATTTTAATTATTAATTGATGGGAAAGAAAGATTATAGTTTATAATATTTAATTTCTATTTGTGGAAAAGCCTGAATAGTGCTCTAGTTAATCTAAAATGTATTGTAAACAGAAGTATTTTATTATCTATAACAATATAGCAATATCAAAAAGTAGTAATTAAAACAATTCAATATAAAAGGAAAAATATTTTTAAAAGTAAGTTATGCTTAGATTATTTTGACTTGTATAACAAATTGTAACTTGAAATTACTTTACGATTTAATGTTTGCTGTGAGTTTTGTGTAATTAAACGTATTGTGAGTCATATTTAACTGTATAATTATTATTTTAGCTTTCAAATTTATGTTAATAGACTTGATAAAGGAGGGAAAGTATCGAATTTGAAGTAAACATATTTTTGATACTATTTAACATTTCAACCAAAAGTATAAAAGGATTAAAAATTATTCTTTGACAATAAATAAGTTTCATTAACTTAAACAACAACAACAAAAAAAAAACACCCTAGAATAATTTTGAATAATTTTTGTTATTATATTAGCACAATAATAACTCATAGTTGTAATAATTGTTATTTTTTTGTTGAAAAGAAAAATTTCAAGATATAACTTTACCTTTCCCAAATAACAAATAACATGACTTACCTTTCCCAAATAACAAATAACAAATAGCAATATTCACTTTTGTCTAGATTTCCATTTTTAATGATTAATATATCAACCTTTTGATTGACTTTTTGAAACACAAAAAATGTTCAATTACAACCTACTTTTTTTCATTTAAACTTTAAACATTAATTTATATTAGAATTTACTTATTTTATACTCTCGAACAGCATAAGTAAATGGAATTTGAAAATTAATCAAAGACTTTCTTGTAATTTTCAAAATTAAATTTGTAAGGGTTTATTACAGTCACAAGATTTGACTTTAAACCTTTTTTTTGCTGATTTACTAGCTGTTCAAAAATTGCATTCAATGATTAAACCGACGAAACAATGCTATTAAGGAAATCTGTTTGTTTTTGGTAAATAATTGTCACAAATGATTCTTTTGCATAATGTCTATTTTTTTTCAATTTTTTTTTCAGAATTTTATTCTGTGAAAGGTGCATTGTATATTTTTAAATCTTTTTGTTTTACCAATATATGCTTTATCTTACTTTCATACTAGAAATATATTTTATTTTATTTGATAATTAGGAAAGGGAGGAAAAAATAGAAGACGTGGTAAGAATGAGAACGAGACTGAAAAACGTGAATTAGTTTTTCGAGAAGATGGACAAGGTAAATATTTTAATAAGTGAATTTGTTTCAGATTGTTTAGCAACTTTGTTATAAGTTAAACTGTCAGAATATTTTTTGCATTGAAATGCTTATTAAACATTTTAAATTTTAAGTATTTCAAAGTTAAACTATAATGAGTTTTTTATAAACAGTTGTTTCTTGATATGTATTCACAATCATTGTGACAAAACATGATATAATTTTATAAACTTAAAGATACACTAAAGAATCTTTGTCACATATTTTTATTATTTTTATTACATTGTTGTTTAGTTTTATAAATATTCCTGATATTCTTGAAATGAAAGTGTTAACTCGATACTTTTTTTGGGGGGGGGAGTTGAATCTGTTGAAGTCAGTTTTTTTTTTTGTAATTTATAGTACTTAAACATCTTAATTTACCTGTATAATCTGGGTTATAAAAAATTAATAAAATGCATTTATTAATTACCCAATTAAGTTCCTCTAACAATACAGTTGTTCTTTAAAAGGCTTTAATTTTGCTTATAATTTATATGGAATGAATATAATTGCTATTGAATTAACTTTCATTTAATATCCAATTTTTAATTAATTTTTACAAAATTGGGTCTGCTTTATTCCATATGGATATTATTAACATTGAATTAAACTATTTACAGTGTATGCTCAAGTGGTGAAAATGCTTGGGAACGGAAGATTGGAAGCTATGTGTTTTGATGGTGTGAAGAGACTTTGCCATATCAGAGGAAAACTCAGGAAGAAGGTATTCTGATTATTATTATTAAATTAGTGTAAATAGGCTAGTATATAAAGTGTCTACTATATAAATTACATCTTTAAAAAATTTCTTAATATATTTTTATTAAGAAACTATGCATTTATTTCACACTCTTTCTGCATTAAACTATACCATAAGAGTATGTAATTTTTTTGTTCTAACATTCATGTAAAGATTTTTTTTTTGCTTGCTTGAAATGCTTGAGATTAGATTTCATGTTTTATTCTTTTTCTTGCACTTTTGTTTTGCATAGCATAGTTCACTTTTATAAAGATGGAATTTAGATATTTTACCCATTTCTTTGTATTCTAGAATTTAAAAGTTTTATATTATTAGGAATTCTTGGTGACAATGTTCTGTTGGAATTGGAAATATTTTGGAAACTTCTTATCTGTTCATTGATGAATTTAATTAAATTTTAATCCCATTAGATTGTTATTTTAATGGTTAGTATTAAATTTGAAACAGAAATAAATTATTTATAGATTCTGTAATATTAATGATAATGAATAGTAAAATAAAAATTAAAAAAAAACATTTATATTCCACTAATGAAAGTATGCTTTTAAATATCTGCAAATTTTTTTAAATATCCCTTATAAGTTATTAGTTTAATTAAATTATTAATGAAGTATATAACTGAATAAATTAAGTGACTATAGTGTTTTACTAAAAAGTTTTTGTTTAGATTTGTTTTCTTAAATTGTGCCTACTTACTTTTGACATATTTGAAATAAAATGTCAATTTAAAGATTTTCAGTACTTATTAATGTTTTGTGGGACTCAAGTTGGCCTTATTATCCAAAAGTGATGCTAAAAAAATGCATATTATCACATTACTACTTATAAATTGTTGCGATTTGTCTCCAGAATTGTATTATGGAAATATTTGAGTTTTTTTTATCAGATACATCAAGAGATTAAAATATATATATATATTTTCAAAATGAAGGTTTGGATCAATCAAGGAGATATAATTCTGCTTGGCTTAAGAGATTTCCAAGATTCCAAAGCAGATGTTATTCTGAAATACAATCCTGATGAAGCTCGTAATCTAAAAGCATATGGTGAACTTCCAGAACATGGTAAAATTAATTTTTTTGCTTGTTATCTTAAATTTGTTTTTTGAAATTAATTCATCTAACTTAATTATCAGTATATATTGCTGATTATTGTTGAATGAGTAGTCAAAAAGTTATTTTTAGAAAAAAGAAGATACATTGTAATTTGTTAAGTATTATTTTCTAATAAAAAAATATGTGTATGGTTGAACATGAACTGAATTTATTCAAGAAAATATATATAAAATTCATATTTCATATCTTTTGCTTGAGAATAAAAAAAATTCTGTTAACAATATAAAATTACTAATTTTAATTAATGAAAGTAACATCAATCATTTTCTTTTATTATTGTTTTACTTGTATGATTAGTGATGAGTTCATATATCTAGCTAGTATCTAATTTTTGATTACATTTTTATTAAACTTTTAAATAGATATAAAAAGTAGTTAAGCTTATAAGCTGTCTTTTGAAAATGTGCAAGTTAGTTTCAATGTGTTTGATATTTTTCACACTCTAATTTAAGGAAAAAAGACCAGCAAAAGTTTGTACTTTTATGTAATGGAGCAATCCTAGAATGTTATATTATGTAAAAAGAAAATTGGAATAAATGTTTTCCATATTGAACAATACTAGTTTATTAAATGCTTGCCTCTTTTCTATGTATTGTTTTTCCTTTAGGAGTTTAATTTTCATTTTAAACAATGTTTTAGTCCCTTTCTTTCCTTTATGAAGACGGAAAGAGAGAAAGAAAATTTAGTTTTATGTTGAAGTAATTGGGTTCACGATGTAAAACTGGTCATATCTTTTCTGCATTGTACATTGAGCATTTGTATAGTGTGAATCTGAGTAAATTGCATTTGTGTAGAACCAAAATTAGTGTACTTTCAAAAGATTAACATGTATTTATTGGCTCAAGCATATTTAAACTTGTGGGTGCCAATAAAAAAAATATTAATTGATCTTTATTTTTATTTTGGAATTCTTAATTTATCTACTTATCAATGTTAATGATGTTAAAAAATTTTCTGTTTAAAGTACTTAATTTTATAGTTATCTTCAATGGGATTTTGCTGATAGAGATTTTGATAAAATACTAATAATCATAGTATTTAATCTTAAATATATCTGTACTTTGCAGCTTTTTAAAAAGATTCCAATATTTTAATTTTCTCTGACATATTTTCATTAGTGCACATATTGCAAAATGGGTTTTAAGTTTACATTTTTGCTTCCAATTTTGTACTGGATTCCAAATATTAATCAAACTTCTCACTTAAATTCTTTAGCTAAGATTAACGACACTGTTACATTTGGAGAAGAGGAAGAAGATGATAACATCATTGAGTTTGATGAAGTTGGAGGTGAAGATGACATTGAAAATGTAAGTTTTATTTTTGAATTTTAGTGTTACTGAAAAATTACTGAAAAATTATAAACAATAATATTGATTGTGACACTGAAAAATCGCTCTGCAACAATGATTAATTTATCCTATCATGCAAATAATCTTTTATTACTATTCATTATTATAATTAAATTTTGTAAATTAAAAAATATATAGAAATTAATTTTTTCATAGGAAACATGTCTTTATTATATAATTTAAATTAAAACAAAAAATACTGCATAAAAGTAATTTGAAATTATGTTAAATTATTTATTTTTTAATCGATAAAAGTTTCTTTAAAAAGATAACTTAATTGCCAAGTTAGCTTATCTTAATCAACTTCTAACCTATATTTTTTTGGTGCATTGCTGTTATCAGTTTTTAAGTCTATTTTTCTTTTTTTTGGAAGCATTAAACTGTGTAAAGAAAAAAAAATATGAAAAAGAAACTGTGTAGCATATTGGCTGCACTTTTCATAATTTATATTCCCAAGTTTTCTAATTTTTTTTTTGAAAAATTATAGTTTGAAGTATATGATAGTATATTTTTTAATATAATTTGTAGTAAATAAATAACATACATTTTAGATTACAAATGCCAGTAAATGGATTAATATTAAAAAAAAGTAATGTTTTTTGTCTAACTTTATTTGTTCTCATGTAGTAAGCAATTAATCAAGGGCTTATGGAACAATAGGAAAGTATAACAATTTCTAACAGATCTTGGAGCATTAGTTTATAAGCTAAAATAGAAATCTGATTTAAGCCAACTGTTATGGGAGTAGGTAGGGAATATTTGCTGGAATGGGTTTACCAATTGCTCCACTTCATGGGGGAGGGGAAATGCAATCATCTGTCTAACAAAATAAATTATAATAGCACTCACTGTTCTAATATTTTTTTGAATGATACTTACTATATATTCAGCCTAAAGATGAAAAAAAAATCTTTACATTTTGTATTGATATTTAAAGTTTATTTATCTGCACATTTTTGTGAACAATCAAGTCTTATAATTTTTAATTTCAGATTTAGAGCTGGATTCGTACTTGCAGCATTGTCTTCCTAACACCCTTTTTGTGATTTTTGCCAGAGTTTTATCCAGGGCTTTACTCTTTCCTGGCATGTTCATTATGTTTGTTGTGGCGATTTTAAATGTTTATTTATTGATTCAACTTTGTTTCACTGTACAAAGATAACTAACTGTGTTGAAGTTATTAATAAAAGTTTAAAAGTTTTCGGCTAATTATTTTGGTTTCTCTCATGTATTCTTCTGGCATTCTCAATAAGATAAAATGTTAGATTTATCTCAATATTAGTTGTAAAAGCAATTTAATTTGTATAATTAAAGTGTCAGTTGTTTTTAACAATCTATTTATTAAAAACTCAAAATATAATAAATGTTTCAAATCCTTAATTTTTTTTCTTCTTCTGCAACTTTTATATACTTTAAAATAAGGTAAATGATGACTTTCTTGTACTTACAGGTAAAGTAAACATCTAATATTAAATATTTGCAAGCATTTTTAGAATAGAATGACCAAAGGTAATTTTAAATGACACCCATTTTTAGAAAATAAAACAAGCTATAGAGCTATGATTGGAATCGTCCCTTTTTATAAAATGAAGTAAAAAACTGCAATCCCTCAAAATTAAATATTTTTAAGAACCTTATTTAAAGGAAAAAAATGTAGATTGGGTTCATATTTATTTTATATAATTATGGGTTTAAGGAGATGCGTATTTAAACAATTTCTTATGATTATTAATTTTTCAAATGATGCAGTTGTTTAAAATAGTCTTTCAAAAATTTGTAAATATACAGTAATGACAGTGTTATATACAGTTAATAAAACTAAATGAAATGTTCAAATAAAAATATATTATTTTTTTATTATTGATTTTATTTTTGTTATGAAAGAATAGTTGAGTATAATTTAGGGCCATAATCCAGTTTTTAAAAATTATGAATTGTAGCAATTGTGTTAAAGTAATCAGTGAAATAATATATATATATTTATATAGTATGTTTCTAATTAAGCATTGAATATAATTGCTTGTAGATATTATTATTGAATATCCATTATTATATTAATTGTTATTGTGTAATCAGAATTTTTAAAAATAAAGATTCTGATACTATCAGAACTTTTGTTTTAAATTTTTTTTGAAAAGAATTGTTATATTATTATCAAGCATTGGAAGAAACTTTTATGAACATAAATAAACAAGAAAATAATAGATTGCTCTTTAAAAAAATTGATTGGGTGGAAAGTCTTTCCATTAGTTTAGAATTGTTTGGTATTTTAAGAAGTATGTTTTATATTTTAATCACAATTCTTTTCTAAGTTGAGCTTACTGAAAGGAGCACTATTTTTTTAAAACTCTTTATTTTGTTTATTTCATTTATGTGTATGCATAATAATGATGTGTTATGCATAATAAAAATGTGACTTGTTGCTATTGATTGGACATCCTTAAATTCATTTTTTTAAAAATAATTTCTTTAAAAATCTATATTGTTTTAAGTTCTGAATTCATTCAATTTAATTTTTCATTTCTAAAACAAACTTCAAATAAATTAAACAACTAAAATGAAATTTGTTCATTATTCCTTAATATGTTCATTTGAAAATTGTGTTGAAAATGAGTTCCATAGTAAATAAATGGACACATGAAATGGGACAACAGTAGTCATAGCATGTTTATTTTACATACATAAATTTATAGATAAATATAGAGAAAGGTATATGTTTTTTCATAAAACTGTCATGTACACTGAGATATTTAGATTATTAAAGCACGAGCACGATAGGCACCGACTTAAAAGTTAAAATTTTTTTGTATTATCCTGTTAAAACGCATTGACATATTTGGTGGTGAAACACTAGCAATATGGATTGTCATGCAATAGTCATAGTTATGAAAACAAGTCTTATTTTAAAAATCTTTTAAATGATTTTATAGTGAACAGTATTCCACCAAAAAAATTGACATGGCTTGAATAGATACAGCAAAATATTGTATACCATTGTGGCATTGATTTTCCATTGACATATTACAATCCATTTCAGAGGGCCAGGTAAAAATTATAGAATTATGATGTAATTGAAATCAAAATAAGGAAAGATACACACAATTATTCCATTGATCCCCTTTGTTGAACCTTCTGTTTTGTAACATATTGCATTGATTCAACTGTGAAAAATGCCTGAGGTATTTATGGATCCCTTATATGTTATGATTTTGATCGATTTGTAATGATCGATCAAAATTATTTTTGATTGATTTCAAATTAGTTTTAAAATGTGATATTTCAGTGCATATTTGATGGTTGATTATTATACGAAATTACTCGGAAATCTTATAATATCCTTAATATTATTTAATGACATAATTTTCTGGATTTGAATAAAATGTTTCCCTGATAACAAAATTTCACTGTGCTAAAACAGTCATGTTTAAGTGGGCCATCCCACCCATTTTCATTCCACTACCCTCCCCCCCCCACGTCCCTCCAGCGAATGCCTTTCTAGAGGGTATATAAGCTGTCCCCTCTTACATTTGCTGAATAGGCATTCCAGATGGGAATGAGCTGAGAGGAAATGAATATTTAACCTTCCAGTCCATGCCATACCAATTCTGACCGGTTTTTTCCTCATTAGTGATAGATTTTGTGGTGGAATTATTCTTTTGCCATATGGAGCGATCAGGAATCTACAGATTCAGATATATATTTATTTTGTAAATTGTAAATACCATAATAGACTTCATAATAAGATTATTTATCATAGTAATTTTAAAATGTTTGTTGTAATAGCTGATAATTGAGTGATAATGTTGTATAAATCATAGCCATCGACGAAGTAACTAGGGAACAAGAGGAGGGGACATCATCAGGACAAAACATCAATTTATTTATATCAGTTTTTAAAATGAAATATAATGAAGAGACAAAAATAATAATAATAGCAATACCATGCAAATTTATTAAAACACTGATTAGGGAGTGGAAAAATTTATATTTTCCAGATGCTTTTTATCTTTTCTATTTCGAGAACCTCAGGAGATCAATTTTAGAGAGTCTCTGATGACAAAACAGCTGGGCGTTTATTACATTTTTTAAGCCAAATATTTGTTTGCCTGGTTCCAATGAGCATCATAACCCAGTGAAGTCAAAGTTTTGATGTTTCAAGAACTTTTTTTAAACAAGAATAACTAAATAGATTTCTTGGGGCCAAACAATGCATTAACATTTAACCCTTATTAATGATATTTCTTTACTTTTGATTTACCTCTTAAATTTATGAATTAATCTCGACATCTATTCTACAATTAAAAAAAACATCTTTAAGTATATGCTATTTAATGATAAAAAAATTTATTAAACTATTTTCAAGTTTTATTTCATGGTAACCTTTTGTAATTGGGAAAATATACTGTATTCTATAAGATATTATTAAAAATCTCTGCATTGATCAGGACAGGAGCTATCCAATAATAATTGATATAGAAAATAGGGTGTAGAAATACTGAAAAGTTGGGAAATGCTGTGATATGTCAAATGGAATTCATTGAAGATTACAGATAGAAAAATCTGTTTTGTAAGTAATATAAGAAATAAAGACTTGCTAACTAAATAAGGTACACTTTAAATAAATTATCTGAAACATATTTTTACTTTTTTTTACAACTGCATATACCTATTTTTAGAATGTTCTGAATGGGTATGTTGTGTTTTTGCACACCAAATTTTGATCTAATTATTGTAACTTATTCTGATATAGATTTAATTCTGAAATCAATAATGTATTTATCTTTTTTTCTAATAAAAAATTTCACATAACGCCTAAAAGTAAGTGTATGTTTAATAGTATTAAACATTTTTAAAAATAAAAGTCCAGAATACTGAATTTGAATGTTGTTTAATCAGACAAAATTAAGGGTTAGAAATTAGCTTACGTACCAGGCTAACAGAAAAATTTCAAAAATTCACTGATCCTAATGTTTGAACGGTATTATATTAAATGAGTCAAAATGGATAATTGATTTCAAAGGTTTTATGATGCAACGAATAGTTGCTGTATTTATTTAAAAGATGCATGCAAAAGTAGACAATATATTCAAATTTCTAAGATTTTTCGTATTCTAATAATTACTGATGATGTAAGTATTAATATCATCAACAGAAATATTCAGAGCAAATTTGTCTTAAAAAGAAATAATTAATTGTTCTGATCAGAGCAATGTAGCTTTAACAATATTTCAGCCTCGATTCGTTTATCTTTATTTTTAGAATTCATTCTTAGTTATATTGCCGCAATAACGTAAACAGACTTGCTGGATTTCCAAAAATCATAATATGGCTGATGAATTAGAGCAATCTTTTGATTCTTTTTGACTTTCTATATAAACTAAATTTTTCTGAAAAAAAAATCCTTGATTCGTTTTATATTGAACATTAACTGCTACAAAAAATTTTAAAACAATATTTCTTTATATTTTTTGAGAAATAAAAATATTATCAGTTATCTGTGATTTTTTA
>JAOUZG010038425.1:473450-495777 GCA_026289955.1 Argiope argentata | reverse complement strand
ATATATATATATATATATATATGTGTTCTTCAGAAATCTCAGAAGAATCCGGGAAAAAGAGCATTACTTTATCGTTTGTAAATAGAATGATTATTTTTGCACCCACTTTAATATTTTCAATGACATTATAATGTTTAATAAAAATGATTTTTTTGATACTTTTATTTTTGTTAATATAATGCAAAAAAGGTTCTCAAAAAAGTTGATTGTATGTAAAAGTATTTTCAATATTTATAAATCATATTTTACATTGCAGACAATAGTTCTTCAAGTTAGCGAATTATTCCAACTTATTAGCATTTTTTTTTTCGAATTTCATCGGAAAATTATAATAATTTAGAACACCAAAATTTTAAAGCATAGACGCATTTTAGTTTCTGCGAACATTATCAAAATCTGAACACGATCGAATAAAGAAATGAATAAATGAAAAACACTGTTCTACACAAGCCATGCAAACAGTTTTTAAAAACGAATTGGAGTTCTAAATATATGGATATACAAGGATATCTCGAGGATATTCAGCAGGATATGTATTCTTCTTTCGGAACGAAACATCACAGATCTAATTTAAACGTCGTCTCGACTATCTAAATTATTCTGTGATTTTACAAGTTCAAGATGGGAGGTAGATTTAGGAACAAAAGGAATTTTTTTATACTTCGCATGAGATCCACTGGACATTCCATTTGGAATACCCTTTTCTTTTTTTTTCAGTTCGGACTTTTCATTCGGTTCATAGTTTATTGAAACAATTCTATCAGCAGTGGTCTTTTTTTTTCCTTCACACTTAATAACTTTCGATATTTTCCTTCTCTGTGATATGTTATCGAATCCAAGATCTCAGTATCTTCCTCGGGCCCATCGAAGCAAAGCATCAGCCAAAACATCTAAATGTGCTTTTGTCTGAAAAAAAAGAAAAGTTAACATTCAAATTTGAAGTCAAATATATATATATATTTAAAAAAGAAACGAATTTCTATCAAATTTTGGATGTTTTAATAACGAGTATCTTTTCTCAATAAGATCAGTTTCTTTTGGGAGAACTGAAATGTTAAAATAGCTAAGAATATCAAGTCCGAATTTTTTTAATGATAACAATGCTCTTTTTATATGCGTCTTAGGCTAGAAAGTAAAGGGTGCCTCAAAATTAATGCAAGATTTGAATTTGTCATCATTCGTGCAGTAAAGTGTTGGCAACCCTATTAATACATTAAGGACCACAAAGAAATCTGTACGCACGTTTTGGGGCAAACTTGTTTGTTCCAAACATCCATCCTTAAAAGACGGGAAACGAAAAACGAGGAAACTCGTGAGCAGTCAGCAACAGATGGGACGTGAAACACGAGAAAACTCGTGAGCGGTCCTTATGTGTTAAAAAACTCATTTGACAGTTGATAGTTTAAGGGGGGGGGTAAAAAATTGAGAATTAGACGATAGAACAACATGCTAATGTAAGATTTGAATTAAATAAAAAAAAACATATTTTTAAAAGTTATATATATTTTTATCGAATCTTAAAGTACACAGTGTAGGGTTATGTATGGAATAACAAATAGAACAAATGGCCAGTATGGCTTTGTTAGCAAAAACGTACTTTTTTTTTTCGAAATGCTTCATGACAATTTTACATAAACGTGCCTGAATTTCGTTTCATACAGTTCATTCAGTACAAAATTATTATCTAAAACGAAAATTAACATATTAAAAATGTGACAAACACTGTAATTAATTTGACTGTTTTTACCAATCAGGACAGTTAATTAAGATGGCTTATAATGTGCATCTCATTCGGGCGCAAAAATTACTTTAATCTGCAACTGGAAATGGTAAAATGTTTTCAAAAATATTTTGTTATTTGCATTTGATGTTGACGATAAAAATGTGTTTATCGACGACGACTTTCAGTCATTTGCATATATATTTATGTGAATGTATTTTAATTTTACTGGCCGAAAGATGGGACTTTTGGAACTATTTCTTCCCTGCAGGCAGAAATAAGATAAAAAGTGGCAAGAAATACATCAGTCTGCATCACGGCAGAAGCGTAAAGAGTCAGAAAGTTTTCCCTTTAGTGATTTTACTATGATATTTTGATTGGTTTTTCTTCGACGCTTAAAGACTTAAGAAAATGATTTTCTGGATATTTACAAAAAAATATGTAATTATTAGGGATTTTTATCCTTTGACTTGAGACGAGAGAAAAAGCTGAAATCATCAGTGTTCCAGAGTGCTTGTAGAATTAATTTAATAAATGGAATTGGATTAGGAAATAAAAGAGCATTTTTGAAAGATATTAACATGCGCTAAATTATTATAACAATTAGGCAATCAATTAGGATTTAAATTAAACTAAGAGATATCAATACATTTATCTATTATAGAAAATTAATATTCTTCTAACTTCCGATGTAAAGAAATTAATTTAACATTGCTTATTTCCACACATTCAAAAATAAATAAATAAAGAATTCCCCGACATCATTTTGGGGCGGCTATTTTGGGGTAAAAAAAAATTCTGAAAATCAAAATTGTGTGGAAAAGATAATATATAGCATTTATTCTTGCTTTACCAACCGGAGCTTTCAAATTCATTGTCAAATTATGAAAAATCATATTGATTCTTTAGTCAACTGAAACAGTTTTTTTTCTTTCTGAGGAAGCTCTGTGTACATATCAGGTAGTTCAGTTTCGTAGAAATTAGGGTTAGGATTAAAGGCCGTTTGACCTTTGGGCCCTAACTCGAAGATACAAAATTTAGATTAGCAATGAGAGGTGTTTCTTTTCTTTTTTTCTTTTTTTTTTTCATTTATGAAGATAAAATTCTGAAATTATAAAAAATATTTAATTTCGAAAATTTCAAGAATATAATCTAGTTTCTTTCTCTCTCTCTCTCCCCTCTTTCTATATATATAATTTTAAAAAGTTAGAATTATCTGTCTAGAATTATGTATGACTATTTAGATGTGATAGGAATTAAGCGAACTGGAGCATAAATTTGAAAAACCGGTTCCAGTTTTTCAGTTAGGGAATTCCTTCCAGCTTTTGTCTTATTTTATCGCTGAAAAATGGAATAAGTTATTGAGATAAATGATTACTAATGACGGTGTCTAAGGACCATGAGGTTTTGTTATGAAATAAAAATAACCGATTGGAATGTCAAGATCTTTCCCCATTGAAGTTATGTTTTGGACATTCTTTTCGTAGGTAGATATCAAGGTTTATGTACAATCGACCATTGATAACCTTCATATTTATGGTTAAGGAACTCGTATAACCTCAGAGTCTATCAGGGATTTGACTGGAAGACTGATTTTTTGGTTTTACCGATTAATTATATAAGTAAATATGTATAGATGTTTTATCCATTGCCCTTACCGTCTTGTAGAACATGCAGGAACCCATATCTTCATCTTCTGCGTTCGGGCAATCTATGAAGCCGTCGCAGAGGGAGTGATCGTCTATGCACCTGTAACGGTTCGTATGATCAGGTGATGGACAAGCAAATCGTTCTGTGCCATCTTTAGCAGGTGGACATTCTGTAAAGAGAAAAGAACAGAATTTTAGAAACAAGTATACCGCAGTCTAATAACTAGGAATAGTTTGTATCTCTGGGTTGACAAGTTGAATCTTCTCACAATTAAGGCGGTAATGGTTTTGTGACAAAGTTTTGATTTCATGGCCGAAAGGTTCAAGATCTAGATTCGATTCTGATGATTCAACAGGTATATCGATCTGGTGTGCTCTTAATGTAATAAGAGCATAATATACCTCTGTTAATGAAGCGGGGATGGGGCAAACTCTAGTATTCGTTTTATCTACCTGGCCACAAATAAAAATTGTGCGCTCTATTGCAAAGTAGGATTGTGTTGATTCGATTCCGAAGATCCAACATGTATATGGATCTGATTTGCCCTAAAGAGCATAATATCTTTCTGTTGGTGAAGAGGGGATGGTGTAAACTGAATTATTCGTTTTCTCTACCTGGCAAATAAAAATTGTTATCTTTACCCGATTCCAACGATCCGGCATGTACATGGATCTGATTTGCCATAAAGAGCATAATACTCTCTGTTTGTGAAGAAGCTATGGGGAAAGCTCAAGCATTCGTTTTCTCTATCTGGCCTCAAATAAAAACTGTAAACTCTATCTCGAAGTAGAATTGTGTTGATTCCCATTTCTACGATCCAGCATGTATATGGATCTGATGTGCCTTAAGCAGCATAATGTCCCTCTTTTGATGAATAAGAGGCTGTGGGGCAAATTCAAGTATTCATTTTCTCTATCTGGCAAATCAAAACTGTTAGCTTTAACCCGATTCCAACGATTCAATATGTATATGGATCTGATTTGCCATAAAGAGCATAATATCTCTCTTTGTGAAGAGAAGATGGTGCAAACGCAAGTATTCGTTTTCTCTATCTGGCCAGAAATAAAAATTGTGAGCTCTATCTCAAAGTAAAATTGTGTTGAATCGATTCCGAAGATTCAACATGTATATGGATCTGAAGTGCCCTAAAGGGCATAACGCCCCTCTTTTTATGAATGAGAGGATGGTGCAAACTCAAGTATTTGTTTTCTCTATCTGGCCAGAAATAAAAACTGTGACCTCTATCTCAATGTAGAATTGTGTTGATTCAAACACCATGGATTTTTAGGATTTTTACAATCTTCCACCATATTGACGATTACATAAATAACCTACTGTTTTTTGTTAATTCTTGTCATGATATCCGTGATTCGTTTGACAAACATTTTAGAATATATCATGCACATAAATCTATGGTCACTACATTGGATGACTATGAAAACTAAAGAAAAAGTATCTATTTGAAATGTATGTTCAAATATTTACGAACATACTTTTCTAAATGGAATAGACAACCGATATGCCAGTACCACACATTGCTGGCACACAATTATTTGAATATAAATAATTTTGATGGAACATTGGTCAGAAAGATCAAATACTTGGTGCTTTTTACTAGGGAGATTAAAGGGTACAATTTGACTTACTGGCAATATCAACCTATATAAAAAAAAATCTACTGTGACTGACAAGTTCCGATTCTGAAAATTGTGATATCTGTTATACTTCCTGAATGCACACAGATCCATCTTTTACGTTTTGGTAATGTTTCATGCCATGAATTATTTTTAATCTTATTTTCCCCCCTTGAAACTGATATCACTTTTGCACACAAAACTCCTTTTGTTTTGTCAGAGGAAATCGAAAGAAAATATGAATCAAAGAATGAATGAATCCAATACTTCAAATCCATCAACTAAGAAGAGAAGCAATCGCCAGATGAAGGACATAATATGGTTACGTTTATTCTTTTCGTTTCTGTTGCTTGCTAGAGTATATAGTGCTGTGTTATTATTTTACCCCAGTTATCTTTAAATATTGTGTAAGGGCACTGATATTTTGCCTTCAATAGCATCCTCTTAGACTTGAGTTGGGAATTGTATCTTCATTATCCCATGTATCTATGTCATTCATACAATTTTTGAATAAAAGTGTATAGGCAAAAAAATAAAGCAAAACATCATACCAGATTGAAATTTATAATATAATTTATTAGAAAGAAAAACATCTTTAGAAACACTAAATCTTTATTATGTTACACTCTTTAAACCAATTTTTAAATCAGTTTACTTGAAACCAGTCTAAATAGATATATATCTACAGAGATTGGAATATAGAATCTGGAAAAAAAACTTAATACAGCTGTACAGAAAAAGAAAGCCTCTTTATAGTTCAATTTCATCTCTAAATAAATAATTACAAATTCTTTCCAATAAAAAATATCAAAGGAAATATATTATAAGCTTGTTATAAGTTCCTACTTTTAAGCTCATGTTATTCTAGATTTTAAATATACGGCATTTAAAAAATAGCAAACGATAAATAAATAGAACTAAACGCTTTGAAAGACTTTCTATTTTTCAATATTTCACAACGAAGAAGGCTAAAAGGAACTATTTTAAAGCATATTTCTATCAAACCCGTAAATGTTTTTCAAATGTTTATGAAAACCCGATTAGTGTCTATAACAACGCGCTCATACGCACTAAAACCTGTTTTTGTACGATGGATAATGGCAACATGTTAAAACTGTACGAAAATTATAATCCGAAGCTTTACAATTAATTTTGAAAATATTTTTGGCAACGCATTAAAAATTTTTTAAGCGATTGTTTAGGGGTCTTATATATAAAAAAACTACTCATAAACAAATTTGAATGTATTGCATGTAATTTACACATATTTAGTTCCCGTTTTTTTTCTTATAAAATAGTAGTTAAAACTTGTTTTTTAGTTGACTAATTATTTGTAATTTTTTATTCGAAGTTAGAACATAAATTTTCGGATTTTAATTTAATAGTTAAAATTATATTATGTCAAGTAATTAAGATTTTTATTTAATATTTTTGCTTTTTGTATGTTTAAAATAGAATTTTTTAATATTACTAATTCAGCCAATTCTCTTTATTGGACATATTTAAGCAATTTATTCCCCTTTTTTATTTTTTTGCCTGCTTTTCATACACATTTTTTAAAATTTAAAAACTATAATTTTTGTTGTATATATCTACGCTCTCAATTGCTTTGAAACAAATGCAAATTTTATAATGTAAAGAAAATCTATAAGTATCTTTAAATAAGCAGAAAATGATAATTTTTCAAAGTAATATTTTTAAAAGAGAAAATATTAAACCTATATTACATTCATTTAAGTTATCTACATACTTACGGAGACAAATTAAAAAAAAATCCCTCTAATGAGTTATTTCAATTCATTTTCTGGATCAATGTGATGCAAATAATGAAAAATATTGATCTGCAAATTCTGCGTAAATTGAGATCCTCTAAAATGTGTCCATTTCGATAAAAACTACACTCTACAAAGAATTCTATTATTGGCGCTTCTTCAAAAGCGAAAGACGCTCATTCGTTGACGGTCGTCAGTGCGCTTGTCCATGGCAAGTGTCATTAGTAACAACAACAACAATTTAATAATCTTTTAAATCTTTCCTAAATTTTGGCAATTATTTAAAAACATTTTTTTTGCTTTATTTTCAATTATCGATTGCATCGTTGATTTGGAATTCAAAATTCAAAATAAATATCCTTGATAATGAATTCAATTTAATAATCGTCCAATTTTTTTTTTTTGAAAATTTGTCAATTTTTGAAGAAAAAATAAATAAATATTTTTTTATATTTTATGTTCACCAATAGATTACATTGCTATCTTAAATCTAAATCATTTTCGCTGTTTCATCAAATATTTAATCGTGATTTTCTTCTATTGTTGAAATCTAAAGTAGAATTCTGTTTAGTATCTTTGTATCATTTCAAATTAAAGAGAAATAAAAAACGAAGCTATAATACAGTGAAACTTTAGAAGGTATATGAGTTAAGTATTTACGCTTTTAACAGCACTATGATATCATGGGCCTGATTTCCAATAGCAAGTTTCATGTATATTTGAATACACGAGAGATAATTCAAATAAATAGATTTAGCGCCTGTTATTTAAAAAAATCATTGATTAACTGGTATTAGATGTAATCATATTCCGGTGAACAAGATAGTTGCAAAAGGATACCAGTAATAAATAAATTATGATGATGGATTATAGTTTAGTTTTTAAAAATGAACGATACTTTTTACCTTCAGAGATTTAACATAAATTGCACAAAATATAAAAGAATTTTTTTACAAAGGATATTTCTTTGTAATCTGGTGTTGTTGAATGCCCCCATTGACCAGCAGTACAAGCAATGGGGCCATTGCCCATCCAGGTCCATGACTGGATGAGGAAAGATTGAAGCTTCTGTTAGTTACAAGCACCAGGACACCTAGAAATTTGTTGAGGACCGACTAAGCTCTATCACACTTTCGCTTGCACAGCCCCTTTTTACATGGGGGCACATTCATACATCTCACAGACAGCACTTCGAAGAATAATCATGCCGTAACCGGGACTCCCAGAACACAAGGAAGACGCGCTACCTCTGTGCCAGAAAGCAGGTTCTTTGAATTCTACTTTTGTCAGTTTGAAAAATATGAATTAAGAAGAAAAGGATTTTATTTTAGACGTTTTTATAATTACTGAGTAAAGAAGTTTTTTTTCTGTGTATTTTTAATCTGTGGGCAATAATCTTAATTCAACACAAGTGAAGTCTTTTTTAATAAATTGGCCGATCATTAATTTATTTACTTCGATTGCTTTATTCACTTGCAGGGAAACCTGTCTGATTCGAAATTGATGAAATCTCAGTAACAATTGGGTTCATTAAAAATTTTTAAGTAAAAATAAATAAATAAATAATAATAATAAAAAACCGGGCTTTAAAATAAGTACAGAGTCAAAAAAAGGATTTTTTTTTAAAAATAAGCATATCAGTAAAGATTTATTTTTAATCTATAATTGTTTTAATAAGTCATGTATAATTAATAAATAAATTGTGTCCAAGTTTAATCGATAAATTAATAAATATTAAGATAGACAAAAATTAATAGTTTTGAAGATTATAATTTTATTAAATAAGCAAATATTTTTAATGAATTACAGACAGTACTTTGCATGCAGTAACTACTGTATTAAACATCAAATAATACAAATCCTATTTAACAGATTGAAAGTTTAAAAAAATGATTAAATTCTTTATTGTGTATTGTATAAGAATAAAATTCTAGTATCAGTTAATTCTTTTAAAATTATTTAATATATCAACGAAAGATACGAATAAAGTTGTCAAATTCACACACACACACACAATTAAAAATAATTTTGTTTTTGATTTCAAAATAATCAATATACTTTTGAATTATAGATGATATTTTAATGTCATATTTATGGGAATATTAAAAAGAGAAGGAAAGAGAATTGAATTATAAATGAGTTTGAATTAAAAATAAATGAATTAGTTCCCTTTATCCAGTTTTTTTAGAACAATGTCTCGTATTTAAAAATAAGCATGCCAGAAAGACTTTAAAATGGAATTTCTTGTTGCCATTACCTAAGTACAATTTTTGAAAAACAACAAAAGTGTTTTATATTAATTGCTTATACCTATTGAGAAAAAAATTTTTGCACTGACTTAATAAAAGAACTATTCATTTATAATTCTAATAAAACAGAAAAATATTTTAAATAATATTTTTCATTTTCAGTTAACAACAATTTTCGATCAATGTGAAACTGCAAAACGATAAATGGAATGAATTCCATTGAATGATTACCTGGAACATTCAAAAGATATCACTGGACGCTGAGAATTATTGCCCGTAATGGCAATAATTCCATTCGGAATCTCCTGCATTTTATCACCCCTGACTCCTTCATTTTGCAAGGCGACGAAAAGAGAATTAATCACATTTAATGCATTCCGACTTCAGTCTTCCACAGCCGAGTGGAAACTGAATCGTTTGCACCAGATAAAAAAGGGAAAGAAAGGGCGGGGAAAAAAAAGGAAGGAATGAGCCATATCAGCATTTCCTCCCAATTTTTTCCAATCCACTGGTCATCGGCAGGGATGAAAGATAAAAATAGGGTTCTTCACATCGATATTTC
This sequence comes from Argiope argentata, assembly GCA_026289955.1. Lineage (NCBI taxonomy): Eukaryota > Metazoa > Arthropoda > Arachnida > Araneae > Araneidae > Argiope > Argiope argentata. The sequence goes on along the minus strand of JAOUZG010038425.1, from coordinate 486,190 downwards.
TGATAACTGAGTGTCCTCTTGTCTCTTTCTTCGTTCTTTCATTTCATTTCTGGCATTTGCACGTTTGTCATTGTTCGAAACTTGCGAAATGAATGTCGCTCTTTCCGCAGAGGAGAGTGTGTACAGTATTCAGTAACAAACCGAATTGTGAAATTAATACACATTCATCATCTGTTATATAGCAGACCAAAACCTCTTTCGTCATTTTCGAATTCCATTTCTTTTGATTATTTTGTTTTTTACTTTCATGTATATGTAATATAAAGAAAATATAGTAACCCTGAAAATTCACTATGTGATTTTGACCAATCTCCATGTTTAGCCCCCCTGAAATAAAAACAACAACAGCATACTATTGGAAAATGCTTGTCTGTCTGTCTGTGACAAAGATAACTCAAAAACGCTTTGAGCTAGATGGCTGAAATTTGGTATGCAATCTTTTTACAACACTAGAAGACTTCTATCAAATTTTGAGTAAATCAATCAGCCTGGTTGTTCTAATATTAATTAGCATGTTAATTGCTAAACGAAGACAGCTAGATAGATAAAATTGGGCTCAAAGATTTAACAACTGTATTGTAATCATCTGCCAAAGTTTGAGCGAAAACGAAATAAGGGTTGACTGTCTGTCGGTCTGTATTTTCAGAAACATAACGCAATAATTCGCAAACTTATTGACAAATATATTAAATGAAGCATGGAATTTAAAAAAAAATCTAGAATTGTAGTTTTGTATAAAATTTTTATTTCAATTTGTTCAGAAAAACATGTCTAAAATGAAATTTGAGTTTCATATACTACTAACTGTATTCCAGGAATTAATCTTCCCCCAAACCAACCAAGAATGATGCTGAATTTATATTTACTAGTAAAAATGCTAAATTCCAGCAAAAAATTAACATTTCATAACCATTGCTGGCCAATTTCATTCAAGCCTCTTTTCTAAGACAATTAGGGAATGTGCGAGAAAATTTAAGGGAAACTACTCCTACTGGTTTATATAAAGATAGGAAGAATGCCACAAACAGATATTTTTTATTCGCATCGTAAAGGCAAGCTCTCAAGGTATATTCCCCTTCCTGTTTCTTTCTTTTGAAGATGGATTTAAATTTCGTTCGTAAAAAGAAAGAAGGTAGATAGTATTAAAGAAAATGATAATATTTCGGAAAATATTAATCCAAATCAGGAAATCAAATATCAGTTCGTTTACGGTGAAAGAGTATAACAATTTCAAAAACTAATAATGAGGCTTTGCTCGGTACTTACGTATTAGACGGTCCAACTTCATCACCGAATTTGAAGTCGTCGCCAATGAGTTGCTAAACCGCCAATTATGGCAATCTGGCCATGGTGTAACCTGTTGAAATTTATCGCCAAATTTAAATCCGTCGCCAATTATGGCAATCCGGCAATGGTGTAACCCGTTGAAATTTATCGCCAAATTTTAATCCGTCGCTAATGAGTTACTAAACCGTTGGCGATCGTTGGCGAAGACGGTCTAATACGTAAGTACCCTTTGTTCTTCACTAAAACAAGAACACACAAACAAGAAAACACAACCAAGCGCACAAAAAACAGTTGTTTCAGTAAACAGCAGCATACAAGAACCAATAATTAGTTAAAATTATAACCGCACAAAGAACTTCGATGAAAGACTTCACACGACTTCGCATATTAATTACTCAGCTAGATAATCAATTAGATAATTGATTTTTAATTTTTTAAATGTGCCTTTTACAAATATCCTTTAGGCGAAAGTTGAAGTTGAAAGTTATTCTGGGGAAAATTTGTAAACTATAACAGTACTATCATGGATTTTTCAGTAATATGCTCTTTTTTTGTTTACTGATTAAAAAATATCGTATTTGATGTTTTATAAGGAAATGCATACCTTTTACATTAGGTAATAAGGCATCATATTTTTACCAAAAATTTTTTATTTTATTTCTACTATTATAATTATTGAATAAATAAACATAATTAATTTCGTTTCCTACAAAACTTATTATGCGGTATAAACAAATTTTCATCTAATATTTTCATACAGAAAAGAGTTTTCATGTGAATTTGAAGTGTGAATTTTTCCATATGAATTTATGAATTGACGACGTCGGCGAATAATTTAAATTTTAAAAAAGTATTTTTGAAACAATAATAAAAATTCTTAATCTCATATCTTCCAATAAATTTCGTTATCATCAAAAACGTAAAGTCGATTTTTTTTTTGGCTATCAATTAAAGATGAAAAAAAAGGAAATATCTGAATTTTTATCATTTTACTGAATTTTTTTATGTTTTTCATATCTGTCTGTATGGAATATAGTACTTTTTTTCTTTTGTGGCGTTAAAACATTATATTGCATTTACAGTAAAATGTAAAATCTCAAACTTAATTTTAAAAGAGCAAAATTTAAATAAACCGAAATTTTGGAGCAATTATCAGTATAAAATGAAACAAACATTAACTGAAAGGTTTTTATTTCTAATTAATAAGTAGACATATAATATAAGGATTTTTTATAAAAAGCTGGGGTTTTTTCCTAAATAATATTTCCACAACATTGTGTCTTATGTAAGCGGAATTTCTTATTGCTTGTCTTAAAGCATCTTCAGATGCCTCTCGAATGTCTTTTCTTCTCAACTGTCTACTTTACTTGAACTGAACTGAACTATCGCCAGGGGGGTACCTCGAACTGAAGATGAGATGCTTCCGGTATGGTGGTTGGATCTCTCCACCCTTGGAGAGTACATTAATAGGTGTGGGTTAGACTATTATTACCAAGAATATACTCCCATCGATGACTGGACGTACTTCCTACGGGGAGGGTTGTACCATGTCCGGTGATGGCCCTTAGGACTCATCCGCAGTTCCCACCAGTGTTGCTGTTACGGCGATCCGACCATTCAGTTTTATGGTTAAAATCCCATGTGTGTGCCTTTGTGGGGGGTCGGAGAGTCTAGATATAACTTACTTGAGCTGAACTCAGTTGCCGAATCCTTACTTATTGAATGCTCGAGCCGAAACAGGTTCGGAACTGATTGATTAAGCTCTGTCTCCTGTCTTTTTACATTTTACGTGGCGGGACAAAGAAGAGTCTAGAAAGATCTTTACAACTCGCATCTTAAAGGGTACATTTCCAAAATTCTTGTTGTTTCTAGAATCTGAGATTTTGTTGTCAGTGTCCTCAAATTTGGAGCCAAATCAGAAATGGTCGCTGCCTTTGAATGATAATTAATTCGTTATCCGCTCAGCATCCGTCCGAGTAATCTGTAAAACTATCTTCCTTACCAACAGACTAACTTTCCCCGGGAAACAGCCCTATAAATTCGTGACAATCAAAAAAGATAGAATAATCAATCCGAGTTATTTTCTTTCTGACTTCTTTGCCATTATTACTCTTGATATACAATATAGTGACATCTTAATGTATTATATTATTACCTGGAAAAGCACACAACTAACCTAAAAACAATTTATTTACATTGTGTACCTGAAATAAAGCAAAACAGCAACTCAAGTTCTCGTTTCTTTAAAATCAAGTTAAGTCTATTTTATTTATCAATAGAGATTGAGATGGCTACATCAGTAATATATACAAACATTTTAAATTTCTAATTAAAATGAAAATATAGTTGTCAACAATTACAACACACTGCACATGCGTGAATTTTCAACGTCAATTGGGGCAACGAAATTGAGTGAATTTTCTACGCCAGTTAGGGTAATGCAATACAGAGGAGAATTTTTAATTTGCTTTATTATGTTTTATTTTAATTCAAAAGTACTTCCCAAATGAATTCGTAAAATTGATAAATAAACAATGATGCAGTTCCGCGAAAATTAGAAGATAAATGAACTGGAAATGTACGTTTTTAATAGTGCTATGATGTTATAAGACTGCTCTCCATCCGAAAGGTTCATGTATACAGCAAACTGAAATAAAATAAAATAATATGGTTTTAATGTCTGATAATTTGATAGAGTTCGATTGAATTTCATAGAAGTTATATCGAATTGATTTATCTGTATCAAATCTAATCAATACTCTAGGAGAAGCAGCTAGTTGTCTGAGGCGGCTAGTTAAAAAAAAGACATAATGCATTGAGAAGAAAGTAAAGAATGCTATATTTAAATTGAAGACAATTCGAGTTTGGAACTACGCAACATTAATTTATTAAAAAAATTAGTTCATTTTTTTGTTTTATTCATCTTTTGATTCAAGCATAAAAACAATTAAATTAAGATATTTCTAAATGGGGATTAGAAAATTCCATGCATTTTTTTTGCATTCACAAACTAAAGTAAAAGTAAAAATTTTGGTACTTACGTATTAGACCGTCCAACTTTATCGCCGAATTTGAAGTCGTCGCCAATGAGTTGCTGAACCGCCAATTATGGCAATTCGGTAATGATGTAATCAGTTGATCTTTATCGCCAAATTTAAATCCGTCGCCAATGAGTTACTAAACCGTTGGCGATCGTTGACGAAGACGGTCTAATACATAAGTACCAAAATTTGTCAAGTAAATAGATTTCGGATAAGCGAAAGAGCTATTATATAAAAATCGCAAGTATTATATTCTTGCTAACTAAGTAAAAATAGTGACCATATTTTTACTTAGATAGAAATATTTAAATAATGGCTTCAAAAAATCAAATAATTAAATAAATAATGGAAATAGAACATTGGACGCAGGAATTTTATTTCCAATTTTTAATTTTTTTAGATAATTTAAATAATATTTAAACATTTCTCAATATTTAGAAAATTACGCCTGTGGTGAAACAAAAATAATTCTTAAGAACAACAATTGTTTTCTGTTTTCAACAGTGTAAAGATTTTACAGTTTTAATCCGAAATAACACGAAAATATGACGAAAAATCATTCAGATTTGTACTAACTATAAATAAATATTTTTTACATTTTAATTTTTAAATTTAAATTTTAAAATTCAGTTTTTGAAGTGTTTTTAATTTGCTATTATGACTTCCTTCAAGTTAAATTTCATGATTGTAATTGCAATAGATTTGTTTTGGACACACACACACACACACACACACACACACACCACCCCCACACACACACACACACACACACACACACACACACCAACTTCCAACTTCTCAAATATTTAACAAGAATATTCTTGCTAATCAACTTCCAATTCGATTCAATAAATGGAAATGTAAATTAATTTTACAGTACTTTATCAATTACTGGAATTATTTGAATTATTTATTTTAATAATGAATGATGCAGAAAATGCATGTCTAGTTTCTTTAAAATTTTAAGAGGGTTTAAAAGCTGTGCAACAACGAATCCCTGATCAGCGATCCTAGTCTCTTAAATCTATTCCCCGATAATATGGGAACTTCCCCCGCAGTAATCCTAAAATGGCGTTTCTCGACTGAGAATGCGAGAGAATCCCATTGTCGATGGAATTCTTTGAATAAATTTAAATGGACGTTTACACTGACAACGTCTTTAGCGAATGTTTTGAATAACATTTACATTTCAAATTCTAATGGCGAGAGCACTTAATTAGGGTTTATATGAGTTTAAAAGTGGCGCAGTTTCCCGGTTTAGGGAATGGAGCTACACAGAGGCTTTAAAGATTAAATTTAGACGTTTGGTTATGAATACATTAAGAATCGAATAGCTAATGGTGAACTTGTTTTTTTTATCAGAAAGAAGAATATAATATCAATTTAGGCTTAGTAGAGAAAAATATATATAAAAAAATCGTTTGCTATTATAATGTATTTTGAAATTGTCAAGGATTAAAATACTGTTATGCAGTTCTTTCTATTATTTTTGAATGTTTACTATGATTTCTATTTTAATATTAAAATGGTGTTTTGCTGAAAAAAATGCAGCTTATTTTTACAACCGAAGCTGGAAAAATAATCAAACGATTTGCCAACGAAACAAAATAATAATAATAAAAAAAAAATTTCTTTATCAGCATTACACAAAATATTAAGTGATATCTCTTTTGCATTTTAGATTACTTTATATTACCTTTTGAATCCTGAAATTTCGCTGCTCTTTTTAAATATTATTCTCAAAATAAATCGAGAGACGAAAATAGCTAATTGCAAAATTGCACACTGAAGAAGTTATGCAAGAAAGATGCACTCAGCTATTTTCGTTAATCATGGCATAAAAAGTATTAAGCCGCATTTTAGTAAAATTAATTTTTGTTTCAATAATGGTCTGTGTTATAATAGACTGACTTTATTTTATCACCAATATTCAATATTAACTTCGAAATAGATATCACGATCCCCTGTTAAGTAATTGCATTCAATTTTTATTCAGATATTTTGGAGAGTTTTATAAAACCTCAAGGTAGTTGTTTTGCCATCACAAAAGGCTCAATTTAGAATATTAGAAAGAGACGAAAGCTATTTATGGTAAGTAAATATAATGGAAACTGAAAATATGAACTAAGATTATTTAATTTTTAAAAATGATCAACAAAAAATAATCCCAGAAAAAAGCGAGTTCCATGGTGAGTGGGATTTTTAAAACTAATTTTGTCCATATTTGTTCTCTAGTTTCAAATAGTTTTATTATAACGATTTTGCTTCAGATTTATTGTATCCAGATTATAAAATAATTGCCGTCTTTGTCGACCAGCCGGTTCACCAGTAATGATATTCACTAAGAGTTTCAATTAAATATTTCAGGCTACTTTATCTTTGTAACTTCTTCAAAAAACTATTTTTAAGCTTCGGATTTTGATAATCAAGTAATTCACTTGTTCTATCATGTAAGTCTTAAGACATTCCGTTCATTTTATTATGTAGTATATCACTCTATTTTTCTAAAAATTTGAACTCTATATTAAAGAAGAAACGATAAATTGCGATTAATATATAAAATGGTTTAATGAAACAAAGCATGCTGTTTTTAAAAATATAACTGAAAGTATAGTCATTCGACATTGAAAATTTACGGAAATGCTATATTTTTCATTCAAACTGCTTTTCTTAACCTATAAGGGAAAAGAATTTCTAATTTAACGCCTATATCTTGTTTAGTTAAAAAAACTTGTGTAAAACTACCATTATATCTATCAAACGAAAGGTTGTTTGAAAATTAAAATCATGTTTGTTTTCAGCAATTAATAAATTTAAAATCATTCAATGTAATAAATTTAAAATCATTATTTTAATGATATATGTGTGTGCACTAATATATGTGTGTTGGTCTGTATAATCCATTCAAGGTGAATTTTTCCTCGTTCGACTTTTTCCCCTGATTTAATTTTTATTTTTTAGTAAAGACAAACGCTTTAACTAATGTTAAGAATTCTTTAAAAAATTTTCAGTCTTTTTCTTTATTTATCTGTTGCAATAAAGGCAAATGGATATAGCTTTTGAAGAAATTAACTAGTCAAAATTTGAGTATTCATATTCATTTTTCCCTGCATATACAATTTTTCTACCAGAAGCTATTATATGAAATTAATTGTCATGGAAGCCAGAAGGATTCCATGACAATTAATTTCATAGAATGAAACTATTTGCAAACATTTACAATATTTACATCTAATTTACTCAAAATTCATAACAATATCATAAATAATTAAGGACAAAGAATCGTATCTATCATAAAGAACAGTAAAATTTTGGTGAATTTCTACATTTAAATTATTTTGAATTTGAGTCTCTCGTCTTTTTCATTCTTGGATTTACGGCTGAATTCAAAAATCAATTGGCCGCATTTTTACATGAACATCTATTAATCACGTGTGGTGCAATATACAACAAATCACATGAATAAACTTTTTCACTTAGCCATTATGCTAATTGTATAAATAAATAACAAGTTTCGAACCACATTCTTCAATAAGTTAGACATTTTTAATGTGGATAAAGAGTCTAAAATATTCAAACCAAGGTAAGGAATAACACAGTTATTAGAGAATATGGGAGAAAGTGTTGGGAAGCTTATATTATTTTATGATTTTTTTCTCAAAGAAATTAGTACCATTTGCTCTTATGTTGCTCTTATGTTCTAAGCTCTTATGCTCTTATGTTCTAAGCAAACTAGTATCAATGTTTTACAGTCGGTAAATATAGTTGTCATGTTTAAGTCTTTCCCACTTGTAATATTTTCAGTGAAATGATTGTTTCTATTATTTTATTTTATGAGTTTTACTTTTTTGGAAATTAATTTTACTTAACAAAAAGATCGTGTTGAATTAGTTCACATTTATTTAGTAAAAAATTAACCATAGTATGCATGATTACGAGCTAATGATCATGTAATTTGAAATTCGGAAACTGCATGAAACTTTATTTCTACACGTTTTGATTTATATATAATCATGATTATATTGAAGCAAAGAATAACATTTTTAATACCTCTAAATTATGAATGTTTTTTGTAGGTAGATAGTGAAGCGATTATAAATTTAATCCGTGCTTTTTTTCTACTTTTGGAAGGAAATTAGTGCTTTTTACTACCTACAATTTATTTTTTAGCTTTATCTTTCATTCAAATGATATATTGGAGTGTTTTTAAAGGCCACAAAGCCATGAATATATGTGAACAAGATAAGAAGGATTTCACTTCTAAATAGATGCCTCGAGAACACTTCTCATTTGCAAAAGGAAAAAAATTATTGTATTTTTAAATCGTTCTCATCTAGAAATCTCTGAACAGTGTAGATAAAATGTATATAAGTATATACCAAAACTGCTCGAAGATTATGAAAAATTCAAAACTCTGCTTTCACTTCTCATACTTTTTATTTAAAGACAAACCTGGATGCAATAAAAAAATTTCTTTATATTAATTGCAGTTTTATCATTTCTACTTTAATTTAAAATTAAAATTTAATGACCCGGATGTAATGAAAGAGATGAGTAATACGACGAACAGAATATCTTAAGCATACATGATAGTATAAATGAATTATATTTAAATTTTTAAAGCGTTTGAAAAATATTTTATTGGAAACCCTGTTAAGACACCAAGTTACATGAAACATTAATTGAACATTTTAGTGAGCATTAATACTGACGAACCGACTGGTTGCCAAAGGCGGCTAGTATATATACATATATATTTCTTCAAATGTCACGAAATTCAATCTATACATTACTCAGAATATGGAATTTAGATTTATTCAAAAAATAAATATTAAACCATTATCCATCCTCCGATATATATTTAAAATAAACGAAAACAACAACAATCCTCCTATATACATTACTGTTCGAGTTTGCCAGTTTTCAGTACATATAAATATAATTGCTGACTGCTGTTCAAACTTCCTATTAAGGAGCTTTTTTAGAATTTGATAGTAATCTACAAATTTGATTTAAATATCCCCTACCAAACTTCGCCAGTCTAGCTCTAAGTACTTTTGAATCATCGTTTTTCTAAGTGGATGGATGCAATGACACATGGTTAAACATAATACCAAAAAAGTATTTTAAGGATACAAAACCAAAGTTTTGAATTCTTTTGACGATTTCAGTTTGCACTTTGTTGTTGTTTCTTATGGCACTTGTCATGGACAAGCTTGTTGAGTAGTCAGCGATTTAAGCCTAATCAGCGTCTCTTTTTTTTGCATAGCTCTGAACTAGGGCCAAGCGAACGACTTTTGCTACCCACTCATCAATTAGCTTGCACTGCCTCTTTTTACAGGACACACTCACACGCCTCACAGATAGAACAACCATGCCCGAACCGGGACACCCAGATCACGAGGAAGAAGCGCTACCCCTATGCCAGAAAGCTGGCAGTTTCCACTTAGTTGTATATTAACATCCGTAGAATCAATGCTTTTTATTTTGTATATTAATTTTATAAATTTTATAAAATACCTATTACAACCCGACTGATTTATATTTTTACTTCTTATGTGATCAAATAAACACATATTATGTGATCAAATAACAACACGGGGTGTATGTATCTCGTTCAAAACATATACACACCATATTCCCAGCAAGTATTTAACCAGAATATTTGGTCAACATCCACTTCCATTCAATAAATAGAATTTGTAAAATAATCGTACAGAAGGGAAAAAAACCCATTGATTTTCTCTCTTCTCAACATAAAACTTCTCTGCAAGATTGCACATTTGTGATTTATAAAACGTCTTATTCTTTTAAATACTTCAGAACTTGCGTACATGTGGAGTTTCCAGATAACCAACAGAAGCACAGACATGGACAAACGGGAAATTCGAAAGCTTCTGTCCATCGGTCAGAAACAGCTGTTTTCAAAGCCGAGTTCGTATAAAAGGAATGACAACTGGATATCTGAATCTTAATAGTCTTTAATGGCCATGTCTGTGGCGATACGGCGCATTTAGTATTGGTAAAAGATTTAGAGATTCTTGTTTACAGTGGAAATTTGAATTATTATAATGGTAACCAATAATAAGATGAAATATAGCAATGACAAATAAAAAGATTAAAATGAAATCTACTATGCGTATTTCAATGTATCATATCAGAGCATCATTTCTTGAACGGCCAAGCGCCACGTGCTCGTGCGAGTTAAATTGTATTTTTATTCATTTTAATTGCTACATTGAATGAGTCACTTCAGTATTGCAGACGATCCAAAAAACTTTGTCTCGCATTGATTGTTAAAAAAATATCGCATTTCCTATTTATTTCATTTCGTATAATCGTGTGCTCAAAATGACATATTTTTAAGTTTCATTTGTTGTAGTTATTAACTTATTTTTTAAAAATCAGAGTTGTATGTAAATGCAATGGCAAAACGTTATTAAAAGCTGATTTTTTGAGATGATCGTGCAGATAATAAAATTTTTATTTTTCGCATACAAATTTTTGTTGACGACAAAAAAACTCATCCCCAAAACAACATCATGTTCTGACATGATAATAGAAACTGTTTGTGCATCCGATGGCTTATATGCTTGTGCAAAAGAAAATTTCTATAAAATGACTAGCATTTAAATTTTCTTTAATAATAAAGGCGAATGAGTCTATGTGTTGAGGTTATTTTGAGGTACATAATATTACAGGGAAGTTTTTTGTGGGAAAGGAATGGGCTCCTAGTAAGGATTTTTAAAAAGTTTTAATTAATTAAAAATTAAGCTAAATTTCGCGGTTTTTCCTCAATAATTACCAAAGATATTGTAATACAAAAATAACATATACACCATAATATATATATATATTCTCACACCTCACAGATAGCACACAGAACAACCATGCCCTGACCGGGACTCGAACCCGGGAAGCCCTGATCACGAGGAAGATGTGCTACCTCTGGGCCAGGACGCTAGCAATGTGACGCATGAAGTAGCTAAGTCATATTCTTGGCCTTAGTTGACGCTACTGAAAAACAAGAGATGCTCAAATCGGCTTAAAATCTCTGACAGCCATCAGTGTGCTTGTCCATGGCAAGTGCCATTAGTAACACTTTGTATATCATTGTTTTTCTAATTTTTTAATACTTTAATCAGACATTTGTAAGTTTATTTTGCAATATGTCATAAGAAACTTAAATCGTTCATTCATTTCATTCCAAATTTTTCTTCAATTCATTTCAATTGTTGATGCTGAAATATATGAAGATTTTCCCATTGAGTTGGTTTCTGTTTAAAGTAGAGTCTTAAACGTTTTGGGATTTTACTATACTAGCTGTCAAAATTGAATTTTACAAGTAAATAAAAATGTACATTTTTTAAAGTGATCTCGGTTTTAAATAATTTTCAGCAAGATATTATTGAATTAATTCAAATTTAATCACCTGTGCTTCAAATTTGAGATCAAATGTTCAGTGAGATAATAGAAAGTAATGAAGATGTAAAGACCACTGAACTGAGTAAGAGTTCTAAAATAATGCATGTTATTTGTTTCTAAAAATTCGAAACTTAAAATTATTTCTTTGAAAAAATAATTAAGAGTTCTATATGTAAAATATATAACTGAAAATCTTAGCAACTCCAGCTATTATGGATGCACACATTATAATCACAGATAATGTGCAGGGAATCAGAGATTTTGAGATTTACATAATAGTATATTTGCGAAATCGGAACAATAGCTAGGCAGGGGGTTGTTTGGTATAAACAATTACCTTCAATTTGCATGCATTTTTGGGTTATATTTTTACGCATTAATCATTAGATAAAATGTTTGCAAATATGTTCTATTCTTTTTTCTTCTGAATGTTTCTTTATATTTTTCCTTTTTCTTGTGAACTAGCCTGTTTATTTGATTTCATGGTGATTTTTATGGACAGCATATCTTTGTCTTCACACCTCATATTTAGTGAATAACATATTTTACGAAATTTTTTTCAGCAGAAGTATTTTAGATTTTAGTTTGCACAAAACGCGAAAGAGTTTCTGAGAGTAAGTTCCCAAATGAAGAAGCTTCTTCGATGCATATACTACGGAGAATATTAAATTTTTATTTCAAGACTAATTCGTTTATTTATTTTGTGAATTCAGTAGATTGGATAGTAATGGCGAATTCACTGTACTGGAGAGAGATATTTCCATTAATTCTGATATGGATGATGCCACTTAGAATTTAAATTTGTATGAAGTTTTGAGCTATAAGAAAAATGATCTTATTTGTTTCCTTCTTTAACAAAAAAACATTTTTAAGGATTTTTATCCACCCTCCACTGCATATATGTTCAAAGTTTTATAGGTTAAATGTTATGGCTTGTAGAACACACACACACACACACACACACACACACACACACACACACACACA
>JAOUZG010038425.1:439232-457900 GCA_026289955.1 Argiope argentata | reverse complement strand
CTTTAAAACGGAAAGTTAATAGGTTGTTGTTACTTATGGCACTTGCCATTTACAAGTTCCCGGTGATACGATCAGCAGTTTGAGCCTAAGATATGTGTCTCGTTTTTTTTACAAGTAGTGCCATCTAGGGCCAAGAGTGCGACTTAGCTACACACACTTCACAACCCTTTTTTAGGGGGTGCACTTCATTCACGTAAATTCATTCATACATCCGCAGAACGTAATTTAGATGTGGAACAGAGGACAATCATCTCTGATTCAGCACCACCAGTGGTATTAATCTCGACATGGAGGACTTTGTAACCACTACAGATTTAATGAGCGCCAGCCACCACACACTCGGAGAGTCTTTCAGCCAGTGAGTTTCGAACTCGCAACCTAGGAAGTACGAGTACAATGCTCTACCAACCAGACTAATAATAATATAACTAACTGATTAACAGTTAATACAACTAAACTAAACGAATGTTCTTAGAGTCTCGAACCTGAAATCCTCCGGTTCCGAAGTCATAATACAGACAGAGAAATAGACACGTGTATGCCTTTTGGATGCTTTATTGTGAACTGTTTGAAACTAAAATTTGACGCAAAACAATTATTTTAGTATTAAGATCACATATCGTATTTAATTTATTTGTTGAAGCCAACATTTTTGAATTATCACGTTTACATGCTTGGAAAAATACAGATCGGCAGAAAGTCTACTACTTGATACATTTAGTTGAAAAATTGAAAGGTATTTACACATTAGATGTTAAATCTATGCCCCAAATTGTATCCATTTAGCTTTTTTCGTTTTGCAGCTATCGTGTTAACTTGTACACAGATAACTGAAGATATGTTGTATGTGTTGTGTCTAATGGCACTTGCCATAAACAAGTTCGGACTGGTAGTCAGCGATTTAAGCCTAATCAACGTTTCTTATTTTTTAAGTAGCGCCAATTAAGGACAAGAGAACGACTTTTGCTACTCACCCATCCCATTCGCTTGCACAGCTGCTTTTTACACGGGGGGGTGCATTCACACGCCTCACAGATAAAATACAATAAGAACAACCATGCCATGACTGGGAATTGAAGCCGGTACGCCCAGATCACGGGGAAGATAAGCTACCTACACTAGGATATAGTCTTTCTATTTACGGATTTCCTCCATAATTTGATAGGAAACTACAATTTGGTCATAATTCAATATAACAAGTTATATCAAACATTTTTGAATGTTCGCATTCATGTTCTGAAAATATATTTTTTGGATTGAAATGAGATTTATCCAAAATCCCAAAGTCGAATCCTTGGCATTATTATTAGATTCGTTTCATATATTTTGCATACTGGAAAAAATATATATATGATAGCTCTAGGTTCAACGGTCTGGCCTGTCGACTGTCAGCACACATAAAGACACCTCTACATTAACTTTTATTATTAGTAGATTCACTGACGAAGAACTCTCTTTAACCTTTTATTCTTATGATACCATTTTATCTTAAAAATGATTGCTTCTTGTATGATAATCTTGCGATTAAGAAAAAGATTAATATAATTGTATGGTGTTATGTCAGTTATTAATCTGCAAGCTACTATAATGCTAAAAAATGTAATATGCTGTGTGTTACGGCTCCTAGTTAGCTTGGCAGTTTGATAAATGAATTGTCATGCTATTTCTCCAAACAGCAGAGATGTCTGGAGGTTAAGAGCAATTGAGTTCAAGCGCTCCATGAATCGTACTGGAAAGCGGATATTATAATATTCAAAGTAATGGGGTCCATCTAATATCAGAATAATTTCACGAATGTAGTTACCAGCAGTAAATGGATTCGAAGCCACTCACGTAATGTGATTCATTCAAGTTTTCAATCATTGTGATTTAAACGCAAGATCTTTTTATAAGCTTAAAAAAAATCTCCACTAGCAAGTGAAAGAATTTTACGCTACAGTACAAACTTCTTATATTTGTGAATGAAAAGTAACATGAGACTTTGTAATGGGAGCTTCAATTGAGAGAAAGCATTTGCAATTTGATTTTCTAGACAAGAAATATTTTTTTATCCTGCCAGCATAAAAAGATAAAAATATGTTCGTATTTTTAAATTCAGCACAAAATAATGTTCAAAGGATTTTTGGGGCAAATTTACATTAAAGGATTTGAATGATACTGATGCTGTATCAGTATTTATGAACGAAACAATACGCACATTTTTTTCTGTATATATATTGTTACAAGCTTGTAAAGGTGCTTTCCAGTATGGGCTGTTCAAACACTGGAGAGACCGCTTTACGATCAGTCAGTCTTAAGGATGATGATCGAGTGCCGCGTCTGCGATTTCAGAGCTTGGCGACCATTTCGCGACGAAATTGGCGCCAAAATAGATACTAATGGGAACTTCAAAAATTGTAACGAACAGTCATTAGGAATCGTGATACTCCTGATTGGTCCCGAACTTTCTCGACTCACATCCCTGGAATTAGAAAAGGTGGTAGTCTCAAGCAATGAATCGTCGGAGTGAAACGAGTCATCCAGAGGACAACGAAGAAGCTGCAAAATAGTCTAGCGTTATGTGGAGCTCAAGAGAGTGATGAACGGTGTTGTTGTCCAAATTTTTGTGTTTATTGTGGAAGAAGCATCGTGTCGTGTGGGGAGTAGCTCATAGTGTAGTAGTGAACACAGTTAAAACGAGGAGACAATGGAGAATTTTAGCCTTTTGGAGAGACCATCGACTATAGGTCGAAAGACCCTCTCTTTTAATGAATTATGAATGACTACTTTGTGAGAAACGGTCGATTACTACTTGTGGGATACAGTTTATTGTCGTGTGCTGTCCTCTAAATTTTTCGTCTTTGTATTCGTCGTCTTTGAGATACTGTTTTCGGGTTTAATAAAGATCGTCATTTTTTTTTCTAATGAGATTGCTGATTGTGACTGTTTTCACACCATACACGAACTCGGTGATTTTCCGGACTTAGCAGAGGAATTGAAGCGGAGTAATCTGTAAAAATACAATGAAATAAAAAAAAATGAAAAGAGGAAATCAACTGCTATTTCAGATAAAAAGTTTTCATTACATGGTTGAATAAGAAAGTGTAGATAAGAAAGTGTTTAATGGTGTGATATTTTCATTCGTAGGATTATAAGCAAAGAAAAGTCCTCCTAACCCACAAACTTTCAGCTAGAATGAAAAAAAAAACTGTTTTAAAAATATAGACTATGATTGTCTTTTAATTATATTCGTATCAGAATTCCAATGATTTATTTACAATAAAATCACAATGAAAATATATGAAGCAGAGTTTACAGAAATGTCCATAATAGGATTATAATACGATAATTATAAGGCTTTTTATATATTGATTATAATACAAATGTACAAGAAATATTATACAGTCCATTGAACTTTAGCTGTTCAACAGAACAAGAAAGAATTTAACTCAACTTCGAGATTTCGATAAACTTTCATGTTTAGCTTTCCTTGAATCTATGGTGGAAGCCTCATAAGCCAGATAACATCCCTCGACATGAGGTGTCACTTTTGCCTAGTGGCTATGTTACTCGGGAACAAACTCTATTAGTCCTGCCTTGGAATCTAGTCATTCAACCATATTGGTGATCATCTATCCTGAATAAGCATCTTCCTTTTATAGCGCCCTCTACCGGCAACAAAAGTCATCAAGGCGACTTATACACAACAGCCAACATCACCACTAACAACTCACACACGCTCGCCATGTGCTTGGTGCGAAATGCAACTTTTTTCTCATCCTTCGACTCATTGGTGGGAGGGTGTGTGGTGGAAGTCTCATAAGCCAGAATAACATCCACCGTACACGAGTGTCACTTTTGTCTAGTGGCTATGTTACTCGTCTCCAGATTCTAACGATGCGATTTCGGTCCTATAACCGTTCATCCCCAAATCCGAAAACATGTTTTTGAAATTATGTAAGTCTGTCGTCTATCTGTCTGTCTATGAGCTCGATAATTCAAAAATACTTTCAGCTTAAGTACTTTTTGTGTTATCGTATTCAAAATTTATAAAGACAAAACATTGAGATTGTCGAAGAATTCGAAATCTAGATTGTGAAATATATACATTTTTCAGGCTTACTTGAATTCCCCCTCCTATATAATTTTGTAACCATATTTGTTTTTGATTACCGAAACTCAAAAACGCTTTGAGCTGTATGTTGAAATCTAGCGCATGATTTTTTTTGCACCAAATTCGTAGATTTCGATGAAACTATGAACAAAATCCAATCGTGTAAAATATTTTTGTCCAAATTGAAGAGAATAAGATAACTTCAACAAGTAAAGAACTAAATAAATGTAATTTTGAACACGGATTTAACATCTAAATCTTAGATTATCATCCAATTAAAAAAACTATTAAAGATTTAATACTGCCCAATCTTTTCTCTTTCATACATTTAATGAGATAAATGAGAATTAAAATGACAGAAATAAATACATTTTTTAATGTAATCTATTGTTGTTTCTAATGATGCTTACCAAGGACGAGTTCTCTGACGCAATCAGCGATTTTTCAGCCGAGGATGTGTCTCTTGTTTTAATAAGCACCAATTAGGGCCACGAACACGTCTTAAATACTCACATATCACATTTACTTGCAAAGTTCCTTTTTATAGAGGGGCACGTTTACATAAATCACAAATAGAACAGATGAAGAACAGCCATGCCTGAACCGCGACTCAAATCCAGAACACTCAAATCATGGGAAGGATACGCTACCCTTGTGTCGGGTAGCTGACCGTATGTAATCTTGTTACTATAACTGTAGTTCTGTTTCAAATTTTGGTTTAATAGCTCTTAAGAGAAATTCAGGAATGAGCATTCATTTATTCATACATTCAGTTTTATTCTCTATACAACGAAGAACAAAAAGCTCAAGCATGGGATTTTAACTAATCAGAGCAGAAATTTCAGCAATCTCACCGTTCACGACCATGTCAAGGGGCATAATTTTATGCGGTTAGAAGGGGTTAACCTTTAGTAGAGAGTATGTAGAAAAGTTCCAGAGAGGTCATTCTCACTGATCATGGGCTTGTAATAAATTATTTTTAATTCTTTAAGTATGTTTCATGCATACTGAAAACTAGTCAAACAAACAAACACACAAACAGCAATAATAATAATAATAATAATAATAATGAACTGAATGAAAATGAAATCTGCGATCGAAAATTTCAAGTTATCATGTGAGAACATTATTATTTTCAAAGGCATTATTTGTCTTAATTATTTTAATTCATTAAGTAGTTTAAACCGGTTTGAAAAAACATTGATGATAAAAGCAAGCAAGCCTTTTAAAAACGCACCTGGCTTCAAAGAAGCATACATAATACTAATCCAGCACTGGTAAAAGCAGGTAAAAAATATGTGCGATTAAAAGATGCTGATGAATATTGCCATTTATGCACATTGCCTACGCAATTTCGAGCTTCAAAAACAAACTAACGAAAACAATATCATGTTCTCACATAAAAATAAACTTAAGAGGACAGTCTGCATTTTTATTTTTCTGTATATGAAGATAAATGTTTGTATTTCTTCTATATAAATCTATAGTTTATGTCTGACTTTGATTATATTTTGGGTTTCATCATTTCGCGCTATCTCTTTAGGATAAAATAAAAGTACTGTAAGTGTTTCAAAATATTAAAAACTAATAAAAAGCTTAAAAGATTTGTTGTTTTTAATATGTGTATCGAAATATTACAATCAATTTAAAGTTGAACAAAGATTTGGAATTTTTCACACCACATTTTCTGAAGTTATTATCCTGCATAAATAACGTTGACTTGACAGCATTTTAAAATATTGTCACATTAATTAACTTTTGATACTATCGATTTAATTATGGCACAACTTTATCTCTGAATTAAAAAACAAACCTTTTTTATAATTTACAACAAAACTGTTGTATTGAAAATGAAAGGATCTTTACACATTTTATGTCGTAAGGACTAAATTCTGTTTTTATTATAACATCACAAGATACATATTATGTTTCCAAGTTTTTAATTACTTAATTTTTCATTATTTTTTATATTCAATATTTTATATTATTTTTTATCAATGTTTTTGCTCGCATTGATGAGATTTCAGTAGGTTAAAGATTTTGTACAGTAAATCATTTTTTTTTGTATCAGCTATAAATAAATACTTTTTATAGAGTTCTGAAAGATAATCTCCTTTTTCTTTTCTTTTTATGTACAGGTTTTCAGTCTCATTATTTTTTCACAATTATTACAGTTAAAATTTATTTTTATTTGATTAAGAAAAACTGAAAAGAAAAAGATCAAATAAAAATTTGTAATAAATAAATTTAATATAAATAAAAAATTGTTATTTTATATTAATCGCAAAATTTATTATTTGGGTTATTCTAACATAATAATTTTAGTGTTATTCTAATTAAAATTTACTAAGCCATCAAACTTATTTAATTTTTTTGTATCAGTCGGTTTGGCATAAGTTTTTCTAGATTAAAATTTAACAGTTTTTTAGATTGTTTGCCTTATTTTGGAACCGAAGATAAAAAAAACAATTTAATTTTCTTATAAATTTCTTTCCCCATTAAGAAAGCTCATGACTCCTAGATATATATTATGTGGTCATCTGTGTCTGTACTTCATCCATTTTCGAAAGAAATTCCGATACTTTTCGTTAGCCAGGGTGCCAGCAAAAAATCATCATAGAAATTAGGTGGAATTCTAAATTATTTGACGATTTTCGCTTTAAAATTATTATAATGTTACAAGCGGGCGAACGCTAACGCTCGCCAGAGGTGAAAACTTTGGCGGCGCGTCGCAAGGCGCTCCGCGCCAGCCGAGTTGACTTGGCGGGAGGAATATTCTGGTAACCCCGAGAGAAGTCTGGCTGCGCCGAGGTTTTTCTCCCTCATCGCCGAAGCCTCTCGGAGCTTCCGCCGTAGCACGGCCACGCTTTCGCCCGACTATATAAGAGGTGGGTTGCCTCTTCCTGGAGTCGATCGCTCAAAGTGGATCTCGCTCTTTGAGAAGAGAAGCGTTTCGCTTACTTGTAGCTTTTCGCTTGAGCTGTGTTTGCGTTTGCTGTTAACGCTGTGTTATTGAGCTCGCTGTGATTGACTGTTGCTGTGCTATACTATAGCTGTTTTGCAAACCGTGTTTATTGTGCGTAAGACTTGTATTTACGCTGTAAGTGACTGATTATTGCTGGATTGTGTTTTCTGAAGTTTTACTCTTTCAAGTCATCCTGTATATACCTGTAAATAGCTGTAAATAAATTTGTTTGTGCTGTCCTCAAATAAAGTCAATTCAATCCGAACCCGCTACGCTGAAAAACGTAACAATAAGATATTTGGTGGAATTCTACAATATTTGATGATTTTTATGTGCCGCCATTCTAATGGAAAAGTACCCGAATTCCAAAATGAACAATGCATATTCACTATGAAATTGGACAAAAATCTCTATAGCGTACCTCCAGTCACAATCATTGAATCGAATTCTGGCATTTTTATTTCATCTGAGAGCTTATGATTCCCTCTTTCATAGGTAGATATCACATAACAAAAGTGAACACAATCTCCAGCTTCAACTGATTTCGCCATTTTATTCGGTAGCAAAAATTCAATTTTTTTTGCTAAATAGTTTCGTTTGTTTTGACATAACTTGTTAATTAGAATACTCTGTGGCTATTACAGAAATATAGTTAAGAATAGCAATTTCATTTGGTGTGATAAGTTATAATTTTTCAAAATTGGTTTACGATACTAAATGAATGCTATTAACATATGGCGGATAAATGGCTGCCATAGATGGATTATAGAATATTTAAGTTTCAGACTCTTTGAAAAATTTTTATATTTTAAGAAAACAAAATTAAGCAAAATTTTAAATTTGACACGTGCAAGTAACCAATTTCTTTGTGTGAGGATATATAATCAAGAATACTTGCCTCTTTGAAAGCTAATTAAAGTTAAGAAGACATTTTTCATTCGAAATTTTTTTTCCCAAAAGAGGAGAAAAAAAAAAAAAACCGGGGAAAAAATTAAAGCTAGAATAACTAATTTAAAATCTGGTAACTATTTGCTAAGATATCTAATTATACAAATAAATTATATTAAAGAGATACCATTAAATTTTTGGAATGATTAAAGTATCGTAGATAGATTATTTTTGTGCAGATATTAGATTATAGAGCTGTTTAATTTTTATTTCAGAGCAAACTTTATTTATTGATGAATTTTCAACTAGGCAATCCAGGCAACTGTCTCGTGGCTCTTTTAGGATGCAGGTAGTCCATAACAGCATGTTTCTTAGTTAGTCTCATTTTTAAAAGAAATAAATTCACAAAAAAATTACGAAATCTTTGAATTGTAAATTATGAGGACCACAGCATGAACTACTTCGAATTATTAAAACCCTTATTAAAAGATATGATATGATTAACTATTTATCAGAAATTCAAGCATTAATAACGATTTGTTTTACTGGATCACGTAAATCTTATTTGATATTTTATAAAATAATAATTTTTAATATTGAATTTATTGAAATTCACAATTTCGTTATAATTAATCATGATTATTCTCTACTTTTATTTACAAAAATCAGTAACTAATAATCACGATTATTTTTTCATTATTTTAATCATTTATTTTCTTATAATATATACACACATATCTATTTTACCCGCTACATTGTTGCCTGGAAATTTTGACGTGAATGTGCGAAAAATGATGATCTGATCAAAATGTAAAACGTTATTAAACTGTATTATTATGGTGCCGTTGAAAGCAGTCAGACGGTCTTTCCAAACAGCTGAACTTATTATTGTCTCCACGCTTTAGCTGCCTATTCACTACCAAACTCTGGCTACTCTACACAGTATATGTCGCTGCTTCCACAGGACTCGCCCTCACAAAGCAGTTCAGTACATGCTTAAGCTACACGCAGCGCTGGCACTCCGCGTTATTCTCTAGAATACTCGTTACTTGCGTTCTATTCCAAATCTACTTCCGTTTCAATTGAATTCACACACACGCGCACGCACGCACACACATCTTGAGTCAGCCAGCCTTTTACAGCTTCCCTGAGACGGAGAATCTTATAGGACAATCAGTCCGCATCTCAGTATTAGACGGATCTTGAAAAATCTTAGTTTCATTTATTATCCATTTTGTCGCCAAGGTCGCTAAATTCCTCACAAAATTGCCAAATGGTCTCCAAATTCTTCATTAAGTTGTCAAATGTTCGCCAAGCTTGTCGCCAAACCCCGACCTTTCTTAACGCGGCATCCGCTCAGCACGCCACAGGGCTGATAGTAAAACGGTATTTCTTACGATGAGACTATTCGGGATGGGAAGCAAAATTACAGTTTTGTAACAATGCGTATTTCGTCATTTGTTTGTATCGTTAACTATTAGTTGTTGTGCAATTTTTTAAATAAAGTCCTTCTACATCTATGCTATAAAGGGAAGGGGCCAAATGTGTTCTTGAAACGGAGGTGTGGTGTGGTGTTAAGTGTTAAGTTCAGCCACTGGATGGGAAAACTCTTCGGAAAATAAAATTTTACCATCTGCGTCCGTTTCTAGATAATCATTCTATTCACTGAAGTCTTAGTCATTTGGCGGTGAAGAAATGAAGAACTTTGGAGAACAATTTATTTTTTAATGAATAAAAAACTAAGCACTCGATTAAATGGGATAAATAGTAGCCAATGTCGTATTCCAGACTATAACCTATCTCTGTGCCAAATTTCATCCAATTCCATTCTGCCGCTCTGGCGTTATTGAATAGCAAACATTTATGCATTCATCCAAATTTTTACAATTATTATATTAAGTATAGATTAAATCAACATTGTGCTTTAATCGCTTTATAACTGGTAAATAGCTGGAAGGAACATATGACATTGGAGGTTTGTTTTTCCAGAATTGTTTGAAATATTTAAGGAAATCTGTTATTATGTTGCATTTGAAAGTGAAAAGGTGACAAAAAAGACTTGTTGAAATTAAAGCTTTAATTAACACCAGATGAGTTTCAAATAATATCATTTATTAATTGTTCTTTCAGGCTCATGATTTGCCGTATCACTAACGAATACCTTCTGGTTCGTTAATCTTTTCCGAGCAATAGAAATATTACGACTCTTGGCTCTAGTCGGCTGAATATCTAATAAATACATGCGTTTAGCCTACCTTTTTTTAATTAGTAAAGGCGAGAATCTAGCGATGCCAGCTGAAAAAAAAATGCAATGAAAAACAGAACAAAAGTCTGGCAATTTGAAAAAAAACACCCTTTGATTGTGAAGTTGCTACGATGGCGGCAAAACCTGAAAAACTGAAACAATATTTAGATATTCGATATTTGATCAAATAATGTTTCATTTTGAGGTTTTGACTTCTGAATGGATAACCCACCAATCGGAAATTGTATTTTCCCATCATGGATTAAGCTATCAGCATTGGACGAGTGGTCAATCGAATTTATAAACTTGTTTATTGTAACTGACGAACATCCCGAACACAGTATCGAACAACATGGGGGTTGGCGTGAGAAAGTGAGTAGGGTACAAAGTCCCCTAGTTAAAAATAAATAAATAAAACCATTCATTTTTATATAGTTAACTAAAATAAATAAGTATTCCCGGACAAATTATTAATAGGACGATTAATTAAAAAAATTGTTTGAATTGTTAAATCGTGTTGATTATTTATCTGTATGGGGTTGCAAAAGGCCTAATTCCCCAACTGCCTATAATGAATTTAAGTTATTGACATTCAATTACATAAACGTTAAATTTATTAAGTCTTCCAATGTTTGCACTTATGAACTTCAACAACTTTTCTGGATTATTGAGAGGTTGAAGAAGTTGAACACCTTTTTAATATACTACTTTAAAACAACGATGAAGGGATTTCAAAATTCAAATTCCATGTTTTTAAATGTTATATATATTCCTAATGATTAAAATGTTTATTAAAAGTAATTTAAAATTATTTAGCTTCAAAAATAAGCTTCTGAAATCCCCATTACATATGGTTACGCAATAATAATCGGCTCCAATGATCAAATTTAGAGGATTATCGTGGTCTCATAACGTAAATCTCTTATTTATGTTGTATTATCTAGGACAGCCAGACGCATTTGGTGGACCGGCTCCGAATTTCGATTGTTTGAATTGATTATTCCTAATTTCGACTAGCCTTTGAACTAAATATTTTGGATTTTACTTTTAAGTAAATAACAAATAAAAGAAGAGGAGATATTGGAGTATCAATCATCGCCAAGCTAAAGTGCTGACTATACTTTCTGATGCGTCATCGATGAATTTCGTTGCAAAGATGAGAATGCTGGCGAAAAGATTTGGTGGGTTATCATTATAAATTGGCCAGTTTTGTCCAGAATTCAATAAGCTGAGAAGCATCGTAAGATTTTAGAATAATTTTTTTCGCATAAAACATAAGAGTTTAAATAAGAAGACTATTTAATTTTTTTCTTCTTTCTGCATATTGGACAAATACGTTAAACAAAGATAAGTAAAATTTTCAACACCATATATTTGCCATCTATTAATTCAGCAACAATAAATAATTCCGAAGCGATGATATCGTTTTCCCAGCTCATATATCACATTTTCAAAATATATTTCTGCTCTCAGAATACTTAAATCTTCAAATTCCTCAAAATCCATCTCTGTTTCATAATATTTTGATCTTCCAAATTCTCAAAATCCATCTCTGCTCTATGGATATTTTGATCTTCCAAATTCTCAAAATCTATATCTGCTCTCAGGATATTTTGATCTTCCAAATTTTCAAGATCCATTTCTGCTCTTAAGATATTTCTATCTTCCAAATTTTAAAATACCACCTCTTTTTCATGATATTTCGATCTTCAAACTTCTCAAAATCCATCTCCGCTCTCAGTTTATTTAGACCTCCAAAATTTTCAAAATCCCTCTCTGCTATAGGGATATTTTGATCTTTCAAATTTTCAAAATCCACCTCTGCGCTCAAGATATTTCAATCTTACAAATTCTCAAAATACATCTCTGCTCTCAGGCTATTTCAACTTCTAAATTCTCAAAATCTATCTCTGCTCTCAGGATATTTAGATCTCTCATTTTTTAAAAATCCATCTCTGTTCTAAGGATATTTTGATCTTTCAAATTCTAAAAATCTATATCTGCTCTCACGATATTTAAGCCTTCCAAATTCTCAAAATCTATTATAATTCTAAAAATTATATAAATGAAGTTATTTATTTTTGACATTTTAGAAATGAATCGGATGACAGTTAAATTATGTATAAATGAAAAATGCATAAAGGTGCTTTACTACCCCCTTTTATTTATATTTATTTATAAATATTCTGTCACTAATTTATTTGTAAAGATAAGGGACAAAAGTTCCAAATTTTCTTAAGAGCATCAACTACTGACATTATTGCTCGTTCCTGACACCTTTCTAGCCCATATTACCATTATTTCTTGACATATTCCAGTTCGAATTTTAGAATATTCGATGGCTTTAAATGAGAAAGGGAAGATTATGTATTAAATTGTATTTCATAAATTATGAATTTAAATTAGTTCAATTTAACTACTTAACTTACATTGAATTATACTGGCCTGCCAATCTAATTCAATGGAATTCGCCTTAATTATCTATACATAGTATAAAATGAAGTCTCCTGAAAGCGTCTGTATGCTTCAATCACAAAAATTCGAGAAAGAGTTAACGGATATTAGAGATATCTATACAATTTTGTAGACCATTTACTGGAGAAAGTTTAAGTACATTAAAATTTTCATCAAAATAAAAAAGAGGTTTTATAATTGTTATTTTAATTTTAATTTATATGAGCATGCGAGAAAACCTCAAACTCTGCATGTGCAAATAGCAAGAGCTGTGGTATGCCTATGTGTATACTTTTCTTTGCTTACAACTGATTTTAAAAAACAGTTCAAATCTCATTATGCCCAAAAGAAGGAAATTCAACGTTGACTGGAACAAATTAAATGCCAAAAAGCTTCATTTGTTACACTATAAGGAAAATGAAGAGGAGCGCAACGTTCGGTTAACGAATACTGGATACTGATCCAAAATTCAAATTTCATATTAAATTTTATTCATCAAACTCTTGGAGTTTTACTGTAATCTTGTTCACTTGTGTAGTCAGTAAGCTATACTTCCTGAGAATTAATCTCCTTCAAAAAAATGGACGGAAATATACAAATGTATTAAAAACCTTATGGTAAATTCATTTAATAGGTTAAAGCACTTTTGAGTCATCATTTTCTCAGACAAACAGAGAAAATTCCAAAAATATTATCTTTTGGACTTCTGAAATAAAGAGTCAGTATCTAGAATTCGAAACTTTTTAAAGAGTGAAATACTTCCTTTTTCTATACGTCGTTGCTGTCACTAATGGCACTTGCTACTTGGACAAGCACTCTGACGGCCGCCAACGATTTTAAGCTGAATGAGCATCTCTTATTTTTGAAGTAGCACCAACTAGGACCAAGAGTACGACTTAGCTACACACTCATCACATTCTCTTGTACAGTCCCTTTTTACACGGAGGCGCATTCACACATTTCACACATAGAACACCGAAGAACAACCATGCCCTAACCGGGACTCGAACTTGGGACGCCCAGAACATGAGGAAGACGCGCACCTCTGTGGCAGGACACCGGCTTTCTAAACTAAGTATAGGATAAAATATCACTCTTTAAGTTTTGTTTACCAACTTATAAATTAAAAGTGTAGTATACTGTATTCTTAAATTAAAATCATTTTGAAATTAAAGATTTTAGCTATTATTCTTACTTTTTTTATTATTATTACTAAGATTATTCCATTATTACTAATTAATATAAAGAATTAAATAATAAATTTGTTTACCAATATCTTCTTCTTTAAAATTCTTTCATTTTTGTGGTTCTTTTTCTGAGAGACAGATTTCTAATCCGGATTTGCGGATTAGTCGATTTTTTAATGATGTCCTGTCTACTCCGATTAACTCCGCTGTATTTCAGAATGAATGTTTAGTTGTATTGTTAATGAGAGCAAAAAATAGACAAATTCGATATAATCCCAACCGACGCCCAGGATTAAATTCTCACTTTCCCCCAAATTGTCCCAATTGTGGTCCGAAATGTCTTCCATTGTAGACTTATCGTAACTTAACAGCTCTGTGATTCGTGACGTAGGAGATGACGTCAGAGTTTAAGCCACTACTGTCATTTGGGGCAACGGATGTCAAATATAGAAACTCGTTATAAAACTCAATAAAGTGCTCCACTTCCACCACAGAACGAAAAAAAAATGGAGAAATTTACTACACGCATAGCACCTTTTTTTGTATCTTCTATTAGAAACAAAGCTTCGCAAAATATTTCTCTTTCTTTTCCAGTGCGACTGAATGTCTTTCTTCTGCTATAGTTTCATTCAAGGAAGTCGTTTATGAGATTACAAGACGAGTTGAGTTGATCTGAGCGAATATATAAATATTTAATTTCTATGTTTGACGTCATCAGAATGAGTTTCTTACTAGCTAATGTGCTCCCTTATAGTCAATTCAGTCGTTAATGTAAATCTTTTCTTTTCTTACATTTGCTGTTTAAAAGGACATTAATTTTAATTTTTTTGTCATTGAACGTTATGATTTATTTAGAAAAAAGTGCAGCGATTTAATTTAAAAGTTATTTTTGTTAGATCTTCATGATTAAAGGTTCGATCTTTAGGTTCTAGTATAAATATTCGAATTTAGAAATGATTATTACAAGACGATTGGAAGATTAATTTTGGCATTGCCGTCAGCTGATTAATAATAATTTATAATTTTTTTCATTAGACTTATAAGAAAATAAAAACCAAACGAGAATTCTTTAGTCTGAAAAAATAAACAAACAAAGTGTCCATTTATCTGGAGTTAATAATTTTTTTCGAAATTATAGAGAAATATAAAAAAAGAATTATGTTTATTACTCGCTTTTATTTAATTTCTGATATTGCTCTTCGATCATATTATCAGTACTCATATTTTTAAAAAATCTTAGTTTCAATGAAAAATGTTTTTTCATTAATTGCAAATTAATCATTTCCTCTTTAATTTAAAGTTAAAATTTTACAAGAGCTGACAAAAAATGAGAGAAAGAGAGATAAATAGTGCAATGAATAAAATGGCTTAAGATCAAAATAAAATCAGTGAATTATATAACAACTAAATTTGAAGTCTAAAAATATTTTGCTGTAGAAGCTATAAAAAATCAAGTGACATAAAATTTTTAACTGAAAATTTTCGCAAGCATTAACATTGGCTTTTTTCCAAAGAAAATTGGTTAAATTATTTTAGATAATTTAATTATTAAGATAATTTTATTATATCAATAGATTTTGATAAATTGCATCTTATCACAAAAGCTCAGGTGTCTTCCTCGTCATCTGACCACGGTTCAAAATTACGAGGTCCATCCTAAAATAGCCCAAGTGTTGCTTTATAAGGGGACATTAATAAAACTAAACGAACATGTATTCAATTATACCACAAAAAGACCAAAAGTGCTTAAAAATGGACTCATTTCATAATTCATTCATTCTCGCATCGTTGTTTGATTCCAGAGTTGAAAATTTTATCGTAACTATCACTAAATAAAGAAATTTCAATTAATAACAGAGATATAATTAATAAAGATAATTCTTCTTTCTTATGTTTTATCAATGATAAAAAAAATTACCGATTAAAGCAATGAAATTGGTAAGATTTCAGTTTCAATGATAAAAACATTGTTTAAATTTTTAAAACCATTTTCAAAAGAAAATAAAATTAAAGCTTAAAAATTTTGTAGTATTTTAATTTATATAATTAAAAAGGTAATTTTTGAATTTTAAATCTTTGTAAAAATATTTTTATTTTGCCTTATTTTCGTCTGTTATCTTGAGAAAAGTCCCCTCAAAAATGACTCCTAATTTTAATTAATTAAAATTTTAATTAAGGATTCAAAAAATTGTTCGAAGGAGCACATTTCTACACTCTAGTATATTTCATTCCACATTTCAATGTGTATCAGAAGAAAAATTCCTAAATATTTATGAAAAATAACTTATGTTTATACAACTCGATCTAACTCGATGGAGACTTTAAAACTCAATTTAAACTTAAAATTTATTATACTAATAATTATATATTTATAAGAAAAATAATTCTTCTTTTTAAAATAATTTTTTTCAAGTTGCGAAAGATATTTTTTAATGAATGCAGGTGAGAACATCGCACCTGACTGAAATATATTTATATTGGTGAATAAAATCTCGAATACACATTATTATGTCTATTTGTGTCCGACAATGCCATCCGAATGCAGAGATATTTTTACTTGTTCTAAGAAAAGTTTATTCCAACATTTTTTGTAATCAGTTACCCAATACGTTCATATTACACAATTGCTGACTAGAAAACCGAAATATCTTCTGGCATTTTAGTCAGCTTTTATTTCCTTTTTCAAAGTTTAGACAATTGTCGATTTAATGCCCCA
The DNA here is from genome assembly GCA_026289955.1 of Argiope argentata. Taxonomy (NCBI): domain Eukaryota; kingdom Metazoa; phylum Arthropoda; class Arachnida; order Araneae; family Araneidae; genus Argiope; species Argiope argentata. The sequence continues at coordinate 441,352 of JAOUZG010038425.1, read as the reverse complement.
TTCTTATATTTTTCTTTTCATCGAGTTTCATCACGTTTATAATCCTTTAAACAAAACTTCTTCCTTGTTCTTCGAAGCGTTGAGCATGACGATTTAAGTCGCTTGTCTAAAATATCGATCAATTAATTCTCCGTTTTCAAATTATTTTTGTTTCGGTTATATTTCGGGGAAAGATAACAAGAAGAGTTTAAAATTAGCGGAAATAGTCGACATGTCTCACATAAAATTGTTATCTTCTCTTTCCCATATAAAGGGTGTTTCAAAATTAACTCAAGATTTGAATTTGTCACCATTCATGTAGTAAAATGTCGGCAATCCTATTACAAAAAACTATTTGACAGCTCATATTTTAAAGTTAGTAAAAATAAAGTTTACACGATTGAACAATGTGTTAATTAAGATTTAAATTAAATTAAAAAAAAACAGTTTTTTTTGTTTAAATTGTGATATTGTTATTGAATCGTAAAGTACACAGGATAGGGTTATGCATGCAATGATACATAGGACAAATAGCCTCCACGCAATCTTTTGCTGGGACATACGTACTCTTTTGCGAAAATTCTCCATAACCATTTTGCATAAATGTGGCTGCATTTTGTTGTTGCAGGAATAAATTTCTCCTTTCAATGCAAATGTTCTTGTAAGCTAGTTTGCATAGATCTTTGACTTCAAATAACTCCGTTAAAAGAAATCCAATGGTATTAAATCACACGATTTAAAGACCCAAGACTTTTGTCTTCAAATAACTCCATAAAAAGAAATCCAATGATATTAAATCACACGATATAAGGGGAAAAGACCTTTGTCTTCCAAATACCTCCATAAAAAGAGATCCAGTGGTATTAAATCATACAATCTAAGGAGCCAAGATCTTTGTCTTCAAATAACCCCATAAAAAGAAATCCAATGGTGTTAAATCATACGATCTAAGGGAAAAAGACCTTTGTCTTCAAAAGCTCCTTAAAAAGAGATCCAATGGTATTAAATTATACGATCTAAGGGGCCAAGACCTTTGTCTTCAAATAACCCCATAAAAAGAAATCCAGTGGTGTTAAATCACACGAACTAAGGAGCCAAGATCTTTGACTTCAAATAACTCCACAAAAAGAAATCCAGTGGTGTTAAATCACATTATCTAAGGAACCAATTTTTGAACTGTGGCCGCCAGATTTTCAATGTTTTTGAAATATTGTTCAACAGTCAAAATAAGTTGTTCTATCGTTCCATTTTTACTACCCTAATCTATAAGCTGTCAAATGGTTTTTCAAAAAAGGTTCAGAGCACTTTAATGCACGAAATTCAAATCTTGCAACATTTTTCGGGCACTCTTTAGAACCACGTATCTTGGAAAAGGCCGTGAGTGTTATGAGTTCTCACATTCTTATTTTCTGAGTCTTGCATATAAGCAGCTTGCAACTTTTTTTACAGATCGATTGAAACCAAAATAGAGCACAGAACTAGTATGTCTATATCAAAATCCCATATTTCATTTCTTTAAGTCATTGTATTTTCGAGGGTACTTTTCTTATATCCGGGAGCTAACAAAAAATCATTAAATAAAGTAGAATCCGACCAAATTTCTTACAGCGATTTTAAAGCAAAAAATTGCCAAATAATGTAGAATTTCGCCAAATTTCTTTGGTGATTTTTTGCTTGCGCCCGGCAAATGTTAAAAGTACCTCTCTGAGCTACCGTCTTTACATGCATGCGAAAGCACAGATGGACAGACGTCAAGGTCTTTGTTTCTAGATATAATACAGCTAGTCATTTCAATTGTTAAATCTATGTACCAAGTTTAATTCATTTAGATGCTTGAAGATTTGTATTTATTATTTTTTTTCAGTTGTACTTTGACACCCAGACAGACAAACTTCTTGCCAACGGATTTAATATATAGTTTGATAAAATTCCACACATGTCACTTACCAAATTTAATTCTACTAACTGAAAGCATTTTTAAATTATCGTGTTGATTTCATAATTCTGTTTTCCGGTCTCAAGGAGATTTGAAACAACGATAGTATGTCTCGAGTTCGAATTTTTCGGCACTGTCAACACTTTCGCTTTGCCTGTTTTGAAAAGGAAAAAGGGGAAAAAATAAATTAGAATTTCTTCTATTT
>JAOUZG010038425.1:412461-429001 GCA_026289955.1 Argiope argentata | reverse complement strand
ACACACACACACACACACACACACACACACACACACACATCGTTTTTTCTAATCTCTACAAATAACAATCATGGATGAGTGTGTATCTTTCCCTACTATGTGCTTTGGTGTTTTATTGGCCAAATAATTTGATTTACAGTTGTCAAATTATTATACAGTATGCGCCGAAATATACATTACAGATATGAAAAGATGAACAAAGTTACAGTATTGTCATCGATGAGTTTATTTTTCTTTTAAAGGAATTAACATGCAAACATTCACATTGTTAGCTTGCTGTTTTATTTCGGTATGCGTAATATAAGTGTTCGAAGTGGGCACTGCCTAGCTGTAGACAGTTTTCGAATCTTTCAAATTCTCAAATTTATCCTGAAACAAAGATTGCAGACCCCAACAAAAAGTCGTGATTTTCTCACTTCATGCAGACACAGTTCTTGGTGGATCTTCACGGGGTTTATCTCACGTAATGAAGACACAGTTTTTGGTGCATCTTCGCAGTTGAACGCACTTTAACATTTCTTTTCCTCTGATACATTACACAACTTGAACGTCGAAATTTCGTAACAATAGTAAAATAACTGTGTTATTTGGTTCCAGCTTATTGAATTTCTCTTGGAATTATTCGGTCACCTTTTTCAAACTCAGTGCACCTTCACGACCGCTTCCGAATGAGCTAACATACTGCATAACTATGAATACTTTTCCTTGCCTCTAGAGATTCATTTTCTACAACAATTGTCCAACACAACTTCCTTTTTACTATTACACGTGACGGCAAACGTAACCATGTTCGAGATATCTGAGTTTCAGTATTATGTATTTTAGCGCATACTGTATTTTTGAAATTTTGATACGAATTTTAGTTCATTAAAATTTAAGTTGAATTTGGGGGAGGGTTGTTCCATCGTAATTTAACGAAAGTATTTCTATACAATTTTTTTTAAATACCATTTCAATATTTAAAATATTATTTTTTGAATGAGGTAAGGTCGAGAAATACTTCCTGAATTTTGACAATTTATTAAAAAGTCTACTTTATCCGATTTTCAACGATACATAGAGTTGTTTCATTAAATGTTTAATAGCGTCATTTTTTCAACTATTAAAAGCTAAAGAAGGAGGATTCTGTTTAATAGAGGTGTAATTTATAGTATTCAAAATGAAAAAAAAATTTACAATACAGTGAAATTTAGAAAATAGATGAACCGCACATTTAAGCTTGTAATATCAATATGATGTCCTGGGATTAGCCTATATTAGAAAAATTCATACACACATTGAAGACAAGGCACGTAAGAAGATTAAAATAACATAACTTTAATGTTTAACCATTTGAGAAAATCAAATGAGAGAGAATCAATTTACTAAATCTATTGTGTGATCCTTGGCGATTAACCTCTCTCATATGGTTAATAACACGCAGAATCCAAATATGAATTTTAGACGCGTTTTTCGCCAAAGATTGAAATAAAAATCTGACACAAAACAGAATTTCTAGTCACCAAATCCCTTACCAAATCTGTTAAATTTAAGACATTGCATTTTTTGAATTATCGGGTTTACATGTCTCTGAAAGACATAAAAGTCTGACAGACAGATCTGCATTCCATTTGTCTTAAAATGTGATAGATGTAAACAAGGATTTACATCTAAAGTAAAGTGTTAAATAAATGTTAAATAAGTGCACTGAATTTTACCTCTCTAGCTCATTTCTATTTCTGATTGCCATGCTAACATGAATTCAAACAGCTGTACAAACGGACTTAATCTGAACGGATTGTGTTAAAAATTTGATAGAAATCTACAAACTTTGCATAAAGACTTTATATCAAATTTTATATAATAGTTCAAAGTATTTTTGAATTACCTTTATCATAGAAAGACAGACGTTTTTCAAAAATGTATTAAAAAAAAACTTAACATAAAAAGTAGAATTTCGTCAAAATTTCGAGTTCGAATTTTAATTTAACGAGCTTGAAATACATTTTCTGTAATAAGTATACAAGAAAGTAAAAAGCAATAAATTTATTGAAAGAGGAATTTTTTGGAATTCAAAACGTTTAATACTCGAAATATGTCGAATTTAAACTGGAAAACAATCAAAGATAATGTTAAAAATCTAGGAAAAAAATAAGTCACTTCTGAAAAATAGATAGATAAATCCATATACAAACTTAGTAAATCCATAAGACAATTTTCTAAAAAATGTGAAAGTTAAAAAAAGAAGAAAAGAAAGTAAAAAGCCCAACATATTACATTTTAGAACAATAAATAGGAAGGAAATGGGGAAAAAGAAAAACCAATATCTTCCTTCTTTATTTATAGAATTTATTTTTTCAATCAGTTTTATATTTGCTATAAATATTATCTTTCAACTAAAAAAAGAAGGAACGTCGGAAGAATTCCCGCGAATGCTAAAACAAGAGATCAGTGGAAATATTAACGATACAAAATCTAAGAGGGTTTTCTCTCTAACCTTTATTGACACTTAATATGTTAGAATTAAAAATTTAATAATCATCATCTTCAGGAACTTCTTCCTCAGGAGGGGCTTCTTCTTTTTCTTGTTCACACAATGCTATGCGTTGAGACCCAAGGCTCATTTTCATCAGCCATGTTTTATACGCCGAATGCTCTTCTTCATACACGGGGACACATTCAGACAAAGCGGATACAAATTCTGCTGGATGGATGGGGATTTTTTTCTCTAACGCCAGCCTCCGGTTTGTCAGAACGGCTTGTACAGTATTCAAGATTTGACCGGCTGTAAAACCATCGGATATATTAGCTAGAACACTGACATCAAGATTGGCAGTGGATTCGTTTTTATGTTTCTTGATGATTTCACTCCACAGCAAACTTCTGCAGTTGTAATCTGGTTTGAAGATGCAAATAATCTTTTCATAACATTCGTTTAGGGCTTTGGGATCAGCATCGAATGGATTGGCAGATGTACCACAAACCAAAACGCGATCAACATCTTTAATTTTTTTAATCAGTCTCGGTAATGCTTTTTTCAATCGACTAGGCTCAGATAGCTTCGAATAAGCTGGTCTTTTTTTCCAAAAGTATGACTCAGCATCCTTGATGTAAATGATAGTTGGCTGCAAAAGGCGGCTGACTTTAGAAACTAGATGAGTTAACATTGCCAGACCTTCAGAACCTTGATATTTTCCTTGAATATTCTCAGCCGAAAGATTCATCATTGTAGCTCCAATTTCGTTGCAAACAGCGTAAACCAGAGATCTTTTACCTGAACCGTGAGGACCAGCAATAAGTATGGATTTAACATAAGCTCCTCCTGCATGTATGGTTTCAGATCCCATTGGCAAAATGCAATATTCATTTATCACTCTTCTAATATCAGCTAAACAAGGTAGAGCATCACTTTCTGGATCACCTTCAAAGTGTTTGATTGACCCTGAGTAGTTGTATTCTCCTAAAAAGTCACGTAACAACAGTTTTGGATAGCTAACAATTATTCCTTCTTTGACTAACTCCTCGACTAGAGAATCCAAACTCCTATCAGGCGTTAAATCGACTTCTGCTTTCCCTTTCTTTTGCTTTTTCCCCTTTTTTCCTTTCTTCCCTTTCTTTCCTTTCTTTTTCCCTTTCTTTTTAGAATCTTTTTTCAGAGCTTTTGACAGTCTTTCGCATTCAATTCTCATATTCTCATCGGCATGTTGACGCACACTAAGTTGTATATCTGCCTCGACTTCTTTTTCCAAAAGATCTTTATCAAATCTATCAAAGTTAACGCAATCTTTTTCTTTCCAAATGTTATTGTATTCTTCTATGAGCTCCACCATGGCAGGAATATACTTGGACGGTTTCAGAGAATAACCTGCTGGAACTTCTTCTTCCTCCTCACCCTTTTTATCTTTTTTACCTTTGCCTTTTCCTTTGTCCTTTTCTTTTTTATCCTTTTCCTTTTTGTCCTTTTCTTTTTTGTCTTTTTTGGGGGACTCTTTCTTTTCTACAGTTTCAGCAGGCTTGTTTTGTGCCTCAGCTTTCTTTCTAGCAACTTCTTCGAACATTGCAGTGGACCCTCCTTCTTCCTCAGACGGTATAACTGGGAAAGTTCCATTTATTTCATGATATTCGTGCATAAATGTTCGAATTTTCTCCTCTAATTCTTCCATCATTTTTGGAAAGTCGTAAGTCAGCATTTTTCCCCACAATCTATCTTTAGCTTCAAGATATTCTTCTTCATTTCGTTTTATGATCGCCAAACGATCTTTCTCAATGGTGCTAGTGATACCTTCTTTTTTCTCTAAATCTGCCATTCTTAGCACCTTCATTTCCTTCGAATATAGATTGCTTAATCGCTTTCGAAAAACATATCGTCTCCATGCTCTTTGTATAATAGTTGCATATTCTTTTTTTGTCATTTTAGGGGGCATTTCTTTCAAAGCTTCTTTCTTCTTCTTCATTTCTTTGAGAACATGCTTTTTCTGAGCTTCATAAAAAATCCCCATAGCTTGGCGGGTTCTTTCGTGTGCCTGAATCATCTGAAGATATACCATTGCCATTCTAACGAATTTTTCCTGTTTAGTAACAACCTCAAATTCTTTCTTTACGTCAGTTGTACTTGATAAGTGATTTTCAAGGACTTCTTTTTTCTCTTGATCTTCTTCCATACTTACTTCTTTGAAATATTCTGGAATTCTGATGTTCATATCATCTGGGAACATTTTCAAGTTTAAAAGCATCTGATCAAGGAAATGAAAATCTGCCTTTTCCAAAGACACAAGCTCGTGTTTCAGTTCTAAAACTCTACCAATACAAGCATCACATATTTTCCTAAGATATCTTCTCTTTTGTGGGTGTGGAATATATTCATGGCATTTTATAAAATTATTGCATATTCTTATATATTGAAGATACAATTTCGACGTTCGTCGAACAGCTGTCAGTCGTAGGTCAATTATTTGAGGTGGATCGTTTGGAGCTTCTTTTTTTACCAAATCAACGAGCTCCCGTTGTGTCTCAGTCCAGAGATCGTTAAAATGCTTACAAGCCAATTCGAATGTTGTTATTTCCTCTATGTTGATTTCCATTTCTGTTAACGAATCACCATTTTCATTATCAAACATATCTTCAAAATCTGCCATTATAAAACGTGTTATTTCTTTGATGAAACTAAGAATTTTAATCTGAAAAACACATTGAAGAATTGGTAGGAAGAATTTTCTTGGAATTGGAGTAATTGATTATATGATACTGAATAAAAATTAAATAATGCTCACAAATTATAATTTTCAAATTTCAAAATGCAATTTACCTGAACAGTTTAATAAGTTCAAAGAGTTCAACTAAAAAGGAATAAAGAAAGAAAATGTTTAATTTCTGAATTGAAAAATAAACATTTTTTAATTAAAATTTTCTTGATAAGTGAAACACGTAGCGAACTAATAATAATAGTGCGACTTGAAGATTTATAGCATGAAAGTTGAAATGCTAAACAATATAACATATTTACAGTCCATATAAAGGAATCAAAAAGTTATTTTAATTACAATTTATAAAAGTTCTAGCATATTAATTTTTTACCGTTATATTTATTATTAAAAGTTTAAAAGAACTTACTGAAGTCACTTTTTTAGCATTTCTGTTATTGTTAAGATGATGATATTCAAACAACGCTGTTTTTCGAATTTAAGTATATCCAGTTCTTATAAGAAATATAATTTTATAACCAAGAACCATTTATATTTCTTAGATTATTCGCTTACGTGAGCTTTAAGATTTTTAATGAACATTCTTTTAACATTTTATATATATATTAATGTTAGTTTGAATAGAATTATTTTGAAAAGTATTTAGATATTTTCATCAATTAATTGTTTTGAAGGTTTCTATAATTTTCATTAGAGAAATTTAAAGATAACTCGTGCGACTAATTTCATGAACGACTATTTTCATGAACACGAATTCAAGCGTTAGTTCCCTCAATATTTTTTATGTGTTAAAATTTGAAGATACAATTTTATAGAATTTTATAATTATTATTTGAGAATTTCATTTCAAGATATTTTTTCATTGTCTAAAGAGCTGCTTGGTAGAAATAATTTTTATTCTTCTCTATAAAATTATGAAGAAAAAGTACAAAAAGATATAATAAATATTATGAAGATAAGAACTTATAATAAGTCTGTATTTTGAAACATATCTTTGCTTTGAAAACATGTCAGATTAATGAAATACATTTTTCTTCAAAGGTTACTTTTAAATACAATTTAATGAAAATTTCAAAAAAAGTTGAAATCATTCTATTTTAATGTTAGATTCTGAATAATAATAATTTTTTAAAAATTAATTATTATTACAACGCAGAAAATTATACGTTAAGATAGTACAATTATACGAAACAATAAATGTAATTTCATCAAGGATTTTATTTTTGCTTTAAAATAATTTTTTCTCTTTTATAAATGCTGAGATTTTTTCAATTTTTAAAATCTAAATCTACAAATCATATTCGTAATTTTAATAGAATTATAATTTTTCCTGGTTTGATATTGAAAAAAAGTACAAATATGAACACAATATTTATTTCTTTTAAATTTTACATGTTGATAAAATATATAAATAATTTGTGCTTACTGATGTTATGATAACACATAAATAGAAGGCAACTGAAACAGGAACAGACAATTCAATATTTATTTCAAAAGAGTTCCTTTCGGGAAAATTCGGAAAATCAGAAATATTTGAAGATATTTTCTTATGAAAAAAGACACTCTTTAGTAAAGAAATGCATTTAAGATTTCATCAGAGCAATGATAATTTTTGTAGCAATATGAATAAAAATGAAAATAGGGAAGACAAATTAATAAATTTCTGCTCAGTGATTCGAATTCAGAGCATGAATTTTCACAAATTATCAGTGCATTTCAAGTAGATAATTGTAATTAAATCTGAAAAAAAGTTGTTCTGAAAGTGAAATATTGATTAAAAAATCGCCCTCCAACTTTACGTTTTAAGTCGAAGCTAATAAATGATTACCACTGTAATTACTGATTGTTGTGTAATTTTCCGAGCTGAAGGTTTAAGTCTGATTTCTCGCCAAGCATGACGAAATTGTGCCAACTACACAAAAACTCACTGTTAGTCCGCCATCTTGGAAGCCTAAATAAACTGATTTCCAAAGGTTTTTATGTTTGCAATAAAAATTGCCAAGATTTTTAAATTTGGCAAACATTCAATGAAAAATTCCAACTTTGGAGACCAAAAAATATACTTAAATCAAATCTTTTCCAAATATCAAATATCAATTCTTCTAGTTATTTCAAAGAAAAACTATTAATTTTATAATGGTCTAAAATATCAAGATGATGCTTGAAATGTTTTAATTTTAATTTTATTATCAAAATTTTTTAAAGATAATGCAGAAGTAATGGTAGCTTTTGGCTTAATGTGTCACCAAGTTGAAAAGTTAACATTATTTTTTTTTTCAGTTTTATGCCAATATTTTAATCGCCAGTCAAATTTAACGGCAATTATAAAGCTACTGTTAAGGTCTGCCGAATTATCTCAGAGATTTGGTGAATAATCATTTAAATTTGGTGTTTTGTATCAGAGTTTTTTTAACAACGAAAATAAAGGAAATTAATTTAGCTGTTAATTCCTTCTCTGAGCGTTAACTATTGGATTATATTCATTGTTTAGAATGGAGAAATTCCTGTTTCATGGAAACATAATATATAGACTGGGTGACTTAATTTTAAATCTGTAGCACATTTTATTGTTAAAAGAGGCTTGAGAAAACATTGAATCCCCATCGCCAAACTAGACGCATTTCTTTCCATTACAAAATTGGTTTGTAGAGTTTGAGACAATTATATTTAAAACAATGTTTTGATGTTGATTTCGCATTTGAAAGCTTTCCCAGCTAAACATGTAACGAGACAGAGGAATGAAATTCAGCATCAAATATTTACTTCAGTATCGCAATAGTATCAATTTTTTTGGATCAAAATCATGTATATAAAGAGACGGGTGATTAGTAGTTTAACCCCCTTCTCCGCCCAGTTGGCGATAATTCGCCAAAGATGGCAACTTTATGGTTTTCCTATTATACCAACCCTAGATTCCTATTATACCAACCTTAGATCGTGGTTGGCGATTTTTGAAAAGCGCGCCAAGCAGGGGGTTAAACTACGATCGCACCAAAGAGACACTTTCATAAAATATTTTTTTTATTATATAATGTAATTATGATAAAAAGGTACTTATAATATAAATTAATAAAATATAATAATATTTGTGTATTATTGCGGAAAATACCTGCCAGAGATCTCACACTAGCTTGCAATAAACGTAATTTCTTTTGTGATTTTTTTACTAATTAATCTTTGGTATGCCTTTAGCACACTTGCACCATAAATAACGAATTGATAAAAAGCTGTCGTTTTGAAAATGTTGAAATCGAACAAATAACAGCGATATAAAGTATATAATCAAATGTAGCCATAGTAAGGAGAACGCAAAATAATAATGTTAATTTGAGAACTCACTACAAAATGTGCGTGTAATCAAAATTTAATAGTGGCAATATAACTTTCGGTAAGGCATCAGATTATTGGTTTGAAAATCCCATTATCATTAAAAAATATACTTTGTAATATTCTCCGATAATTAAGTACTACGGAAAATTTCGTGTGTCGATACGTAAACAAAATTTTGTGAAAAAATTCTCTTGTTGCCACATTTTAATTTATTTTTTAAAAATAAGGCTTTTGGAGTTTATTATCATTTTCACTAATATTTAAAAATGTGCTGTAAATAGCAAATGGCTAAAAATAATTTAATGGTCTTTCTTTCAACTATTTCTTTCGTTTAATATTGTATTTATATCAGTATTTACAATTTCTCACATATATAACAACTATTATTACCTGATATTGTAAAATTCTTATATTTGAAAGGAAAGGAAAGAAAGTCTTCTTGCCTTTTATTTTCGATAGTCTTGCTTGTTTTGTAATGAAAACGAAAGATCAAAATGAAATCTGCTATGAATATTTCAATGTATCATGTTAGAACTATAAACTTGATATGAAAAGGTTTGAGAATTTAAAAGCAAGATTTTTTAAATTTAATTTTAAATCATAAAAGAGTTAATAAAATAAAATGAATGAAATTTTTAAAAGAGTTAATAAAATAAAATGTTTTACATAAGTTTTAATTACTCATATAAAGAACTTCAAATTTAAGGTTTCTTTTAAAATTTTGATGAAGAAGGGAAAAAATGATACCAGTATTAAATAAGAGAACATGCATTTAGCCTTAAATGTGAGCCATTATATTCTTCATATGAATGTAATTCCACGCGGGAATAATTCCACTCAGGAGTTTATTTCTCAAAATCAACCAAAAATTCTAGAAATAATTAATACATTTTATTAACTTAAATGAATTACGTTAGAAAAAAAAAACTCTTATTCTTCCAAAATAAATAATCCCATATTATTTTTTAAACATTACTCATCAAAAAGATATTCCATTAAATCGTTTGCTAAACAAATTATTCTTTGCTACAATTTCAATTTCGCAAATCAAAAAAGGAATTTCATTAAATTGTTTGCTGAATAAATAAAGATTTTTTTTACCTTCTAAATGTCATATCTCAAATTGAAAAAAAAATTAGGAATTAAATCGATAATAAAATAAAAAAAAATTTACGTTTTATTTTCAAGCCATTGCTAATCAGACGAAATCATGTTAAATTCTTTGTTAAACAAATAATTCTTCAGTATGATTCCCAGATGCCACAAATCAGAAAGACATTTTATTAAATCGTTTGTTAAACCTGCCTCGGCAGAATTAAGAAATACGCAAACGATTCGAGAGAGGAGAAAAAAGACGAAAGCGAAAGAGAGTAACAAAAACTCCCGCTTAATGGTAACATGATTCATCTGCTCGGTTCTTCTTAATTACCCAGTAATGCGATTAAAAATTTAAAAAATATAATTGGTATAACTGAAGGTTCCTGGAATTATTAAGATTCTCTTTCTAGAAGTTCCTAAAGTTCATTAAGAGCAGTTTTATGGTTCCTACCAGGAGTTTTAAGCTGCAAAAGAAAAGGTAATTACCAATTTTCCTTAAGTGTTAATTAACTTCTATACAAACCAGTCAAAATAGAAAAAAATAAAATAAAATTCGTCCGTAAGATTTTTTTTCTCTTTGGAGCAGTTGTAAAAAAGATGAAGTCATTAAAAAACTCTCTGTTATTTTGGAAGCGCATATAATGGTTCGGAAAATAGCTCAAGCTTAACATCCTCTTTAGTTTTATTTTGATATGTGTGACCGTTATTAATAATGCAACAAATAATTCATTGGTAGTAGCTTTTTGTTTTATGTTAATTCTAATTATTTTAATTAGGAGATCTTTTTTTCAATTTCTAAATAATAAATCGTAATGAATTTGATTCTACTGAAGTTTTTCTAAAATTCTAGCGTGACGACGAAAAGAAACATATCCAAGTCAATAATATTTTAAATACTTTCTCTTTTGAAATACAATATTAATTGTTCATTTTCCCATATTTTCAATTAAAATATGAAAATAAGCCAAGTTTTTTTTATGGCCGCTCGTTGCCTTATCGTTTTCCCTTATTATTCAGCAAATTTGTAAACTGTTTGAAATACAAAACAAGGTAAAAAAGATAAAATTGATTTATGAAAATTGAATGCGATCTATATAAACATGATTCACATTAATGAATGAACTGCGATTCTTATATCTTATTTTGTTTACATCTTTACAATATTAGTAACAGCACCAATAAACAATACTATAAATGGATAAAAGAAAATTGTAATAAACATTTTAATATGATTTTCACTGTTTCCTTGGTAGATGATTATGTTAAAATAGGCCCACTCGAAAATTTCTGGTTTGCTTTTTACATCTTCATATTATTTCAAATTTTGTAAATATTTCTGTAAATATTTGTATTCGTTTTTAAATATCTCAGACAGACCTGAAACATTCAAATTCTAGGTCGAAAATCGGATAATTTAAGCATATTTTATGTAAAAACGACTTTTTCAGTTATTTGACGACTTTTTGGTGAAATTTTTGGCGACTTCGTGAGCTTTGGCAAAAAAATTGGTAATTCTGGAAAATATCATCATCTAGGGCCATTACTAAGCGAGACAGCCTAGCACCTTCCAGAACCTTGACAAAGTTCTAGATTTTCCAAAACAAGTCTGGTATAAATACCACCACCTTAGTGACCATGATAATTAGAGAGCAGAGAAAACTTAAGTGTTAAACACAGTGGACAGAAGCTGCTATCTGTCCGAGGCATTAGAGACTTCTGTGTTTGGTAGCTGTTTGCTGTCGTATTAGCTGAACTGGTGAAGCCTAATTGTGACTCGTAACTGCTGTAATGTCCTGCATCTTCTAGAGATTTCTACGAATAAACGTCTCGTGATTTTCGAGAGATTGCTTTATTAACTCTCTATCTACACGAAACCCAAAAAGGGGTACAATATGTTAACTATATATCAAAAGAAACTATTGCGAATACCGCCCCCCCCCCCACAAAAGATTTGACGAATCTTCAGTTTCAAACTGCCGTGAATGTGAAAAACAGACTTTAGGGGATATGTCTGTCTGTCTGTAAATACATTATCTCAAAACTCTACGGGATAGAAGAATGAAATTTGGCATGTGGCTTGCTTTTACACCAAATTTGTATATTTCTATAAAATTTTGAACGAAATACACGCAGTGGAAATAAGCCGAAAATAAGTAGAAAAAATATGCAGAATATTTTGAATACTTTCATTCTACATATAAAATTTTATAATAAATTTTTTTTTACCACTTCAATTTTTAAATCTGCATGATTTAAAAATTTAATTTTGTTGACTTATCATAAACAGTTTCAAACCAATTTTTTAAGATCTTAAGCCAAATTTTCTCATAAAAGTTTGTGAATGTTTAAAAAATGATACATATTTAATTGAATATTTCAAGTGACAACTTGAAGACAAATAAATAAATAAATTGATTTTTTAAAGATATTAATTTTTTATTCTATAGGATAACAGCCCTAGAAATAATATAATTTTTTTCTATATATGACATCATAATATTTTTTAATTAATATAAATTGTTGAATAATTCATGAAAAAAGTAGACACTTATGTCAGGTTTACACTCGATTAGTTATAAGAAGTAGGCAGCGTATGAGTGGAAAAGCTGAAAAATGCTGTGTGGTTGATAGAAAGTAATTGTCCCGAAGGGGCAATTATAAGCTGCTGTATTATATATTTTTTTGTTACTGCGCATGCGTTTGTAGAATTTGGCGGTTTCTTTGGCGTGAAAAAATTGATCACGCATCGTAGATTGATTCCGACTTTTTTAGGCTTTTTGTTCTTTTGCATGTGAGGTTTGGATATTAAAAAATAATATTTGCCATTTCTTTTCTGAAGTTTTAAAAAAATTTGGTATTTTAGTTTGTTTTATTTCATTATGTTTTTTTGGAAATATCCATCATGTTAATATAACACGCAGTGAATAATAAAAATTAAAAGACGCCAAAAACAATAATTTATAGTCAATTATGGAATGACTAAATCTATCTTAGGAAATTGTGGCAAATATAAATCAGTCTCTTTCTACGCATGCGCTTATAACTGGTCGAGTGTAAACCAGGCATTATTCTTCCTTATATTTAATAATATTTTTCATCAAATTTTGAACATAAAATCTCTTTAACGGCTTGAATTTCTGTTGCGAAAAAACTAAAAAATTTGCACAAAAAATTCTACAGATAATACTTTTATTTTGACAGATACTACTTGATATCAATTTAATAACGTAAGAAAATTTTACACTAAAGACCTGATGTTTTCAATGGAATATCTAAATTTATTATTAATAACCATCTTTTCTCTCTCTTAAAAATAATTTGAACAGGGCAAGAGATTACGTTTTATTTATAAATAATCATTCATTTAATAACAAAGCTATTTACTTTTATAACGATAAAGGCGTAGTTATTAATTTTACTAAAATTCAAGCTACAATTATAATGAAATGTTTTTTGGTACTTCTTAACCAAAAATAATGTGTCATTTAAACAGACATTTTATCTATTACTAGATTAAATATTTCAAATTTCTTGAAAAAGGCATTTTTGAAATTCGTGGTAAAAAATGTATATTTATTATTTTTGTAGTAAAAAAATCAAATTAATTATATAAAATCAATATAATTAATAATATTGAAGCACAGAGTTACTCGAAAATATATTCCAATTTTAGAATTTCAATATCTTGATTAAGAAAAAATAAAATAAAAAAAACCCTAATTCTGACCGAAAATCAAAATTAATTGGTTAAAAAGAAGATTCTTATTTTTAAAAAATCCTAATTTTTAGACAATTTATTTACACAATACTCTCAAAGTATTTTTCATTTTGAAAGCTTATGATTGATTTTAATTATCCACTTTAGAAGGAGATAAACTTTTTTTAAATTGCTGTATTATACATTATTATCTCAAATTTCTTCACATGCCTATAAAATAAGCATTTAACATAAAAAATCGTTTTTCGAAGTTTAGAATTGTATTTATACAGTTTTAGCATTTAAATTTTTTGAGTTAAGAATTAAATTTTTGTTTTGTAAAGAGCAGAAGGATCATTGTTTTCTTTGACTTACTATCATTCTTTCCTGTTGTGGTGCGTTTTAAATTTCGTTAAATAAAGAAAGTCTTGCCGTGGACAAGCCTCCGATGATACGATCAGCAGATTTTAAGCCTAAGAAATGCGTCTCTTTGTTTTACAAAAGTACCAAAAGGCCTAAAGTACGACTTAGCTACACACACGTCACAACCCTTTTTAGGGGGCGGAATACATTCAAGCAAATTCAATCATACATCTCATATCGTAAACCAGACCTGGAACAGAGAAGGTCTCTTCTGACCCAGTACCCCCAGTGATATTACTCTCGATATGGAGGTCGTTGTGACCAAGAACAGATTTAACGAGCGCCAGTCGCCACACACTCGGGGAAACTTTTGGCCTTGCTTGCTTGGCCTTAATCTTGCTTGTTGCGTTGTATTTTCTCGTTTACATATATATTTATAAAATGCACATGGAAATTTTCATCTCTCTAATTGTTACATGTTTAACTATAGTATTCACAGAGGCATGCATATAAGTTGAATTTTTTTTTCGGGATCTGAAGTCTTCAACAGCAAAATGAATATATCTATTTAATTATAATCTAATCTAATAATTTATAATCTAATAATAATTCATCTATCTATGTATTAATCAGAAATATCGTATTAATAGAGACACGTTTATAAGTTGAAAATTTTTTCGTTATCAGAAAGGTATTCAACAGCGAAATTAATCAAAGTTTTACTGTTGTATCAATTCATTCGAAATTAGATAGAAACTTACAGCATTGGAATAAATCAACTACATACCAAATTCCATTTGTTTAACATTATCATACTCTACTATCTTTATATTAATATAATTAAATAATTATATTATTATATTATTTATATATATTAAATAATTATGTTATTTAATTATATTATTTATATTAATATAATTTATATTAATATAATTCAAGAATTCATTTTTGAACGCAAAATGATCTCAGATATTCAAATTATCGATACTGATTTTATTGGATGCTTTACACATTACATATAGAGATTATGTTATATTTTTTAAAGAACATCATTTTTCAGAAGAAATAATTATTTTACGCCATCTTAAATAGTCACATTTTAATAATTAGAACTTGATTTGAGCAATTACAGCTTAAATAAGAAACAGTTTTTAAAATAATTTATTAAAAATTAATGAAATAGTCTAAAATCTTCAGAAAAAGACTATTAGATATGATAATTATAAAAGAACTGTCATCCAACCTGTTTCAAATTTCCAAGTTAACCTTGATTCACCTTTTATAATTTATTCATAAATCATTTCCAAATTTATATATTAATCTTTCTGCATTTATTGGCATCATTATCAGTTGGTTCGCAGAAGGTTCAAAAAATCAGTAATCATACTCTTTAAATGTTATTTGAGTAAGAAGTTTATTTAGAAACAATACTTGTGCAAGAAACACCATTATAAATTATTTTTTCTTATTTACATGAATTCATAATAATAAGACTTTATGGTGATTGCATGAAATAGAGGAAAAAAGCCTTTCCATTAATTTTTTTTATTAAAAGAAGTAATAGGATTATCTATTTAATCTTTTTGACAGAAAAAGATTCAGAAATTTCTCGGTAGTCTCATATATCATCAATAATGAGCATTTTCTTAAAGCTATCAAGATTGTTTATAAAATGTTGTGTATTATTTTCTAAATTGTTTTTTTTAATACTTTGTTATGTCTGACGATAATAATTAACATAAAACTGTTCATTATAATATGATTCCATGGATCGAAAATTCATATTCATTCGTAACTTGATTCCTAACTAACTCAAACCTCCACGTGTCTAAAAAAAATAGAAATTTCCAATTAAATGTGGTCGTATTCAATAACACTTTTCGTTAGATTTTGTAATTTAATACATGGACGAAATTATTATCGTTTACCATTTTCTCTGCTGGTGTAGGATTTTGAAAGTGCCCAGATTTTAAAGAGCCAAATAAGGCATTTCAGAAAACACAAATCAAATTCCAAATAGTTCTTTAAACTAAAAAAATATTTTTTTAAAATATCGTTTTATTATTATTCTGGAAAGTAGAAAATCATTTTCTAATCAAAAATAAAAAAAGATTAAAATGAAATCTGCCATGCATATTTCAATCTATCATGTCGCAACACCATTTCTTGAACGGCCAAGCACCACGTGCTCGTGCAAGTTAAACTACATTTTTATTTATTTTAATAGTTTCAAGGAATGAGTCACTTTAGTATGGCATAAGATAACAAAAAAAATTTCGTCTCGCATTTATTGTTTAAAAATATCTCATTTTTTTTATTTATTTCATTTCATATAATCACATGCTCAAAATTACATTTTCTAGATTTTATTTTTCGTAGTAATTAACTTATTTTTTAAAAATCAAAATTTTTGTAATTAACGCATTATTAAAAGTTGATTTTTTGATATGCTCGAGCAGATAATAAAATTTTTATTTTTCCCCTACTCATTTTTGCTGACGCCAAAACTCTCATAAAAATTATACTCAAAAAATTATGTTCTGACATGATAAAAATTGAAAACTAAATTTCATTTTAAAATAAAACAATATTTATGCTATTCATATTATACTTCTACTAATATATTTTCAGTAACTTGCAGTAACATTTGTTATTTACGGATTTTTATATTACTTACTTAATTTATATATTATTTTAATAAGCATTAAATAAGTTACATCTCATTTTATTATTACCTTTTTAATCTATATTTTTAAATTTTGGATATTTTCCAAGGTTTGCATTATAATTTAATAGATTTATAGTAATTTTTTAAAATTCTTAAGCTTAAGGATTTTCAAGGTCATATATATATATATATATATATATATAT
>JAOUZG010038425.1:397146-411472 GCA_026289955.1 Argiope argentata | reverse complement strand
ACACACACACACACACACACACACACACACACACACACACACACACACAACCATGAATTAGACCTTTGATATCCCATATCTTAAATATTAGAATATAACCTTACATTCAGTCTTTTCTGAAATTCCTCACCAGATAACGACCAGACAAAAAATAACAATTTAATAAAATTAATTAATTAACAACTATTTAAGTATTGAATGTCTAAAAGATTTTTTCACCGAAACTCTGCAAAGAATAATTTATTGATTCCTAACTAAAATTTTAAAAAAATGTCTTGCATTCATAAACGAAATATTTTTTGAAATCTGATGAAATCCTTTTTACCTTTTTAATTTTTAGTCAACGAAATATGATGGTTTTTGAAAATTTATAGTAATGAAGAGACTTTTTAATAAGGAAGAGACTTTGACGTGATTTAGCAGAAATTCAGGTTGTTGAATTAAACTGAAAAAAAAAAGTTTCAAATTATAATATTTCAAACAGTTTGGAGATCATTTCAAAATAAACTTTGCCTTATACATTATATTCTGTCTTTGTGGAAATTTTCAGGTTATATTAAATTTTACATAATTCTATAATGTGTCGGAACAGAATGTTAAGCTCACAAAATAAATGATCGATTGTAGATTTCTATGTGCTATCAGTTTTGAATATGCAATACTGTAAAGGGACCGGGAAAATATGTTTGAATAAAACTTAATAACATTCTTTGAAATGATTTAAAAGGGACTTTATTCAGAAAAAACTAACATTTGTGGTATGAAAATCGCTTTCAGATCTTTCTAACAATTTTTATTTTACAGAAAAGAAACAGCTTTCATTCAATTTCACTTCCCTCTCCTTTTCATGCATTTTGAGCATCGTTAGAACTGTTCACGTCAATTAGATGAAATCATTCAAAATTCACAGCTACATTTTCTATTTGCAATGGTGGAATTTGACTAGGCACTAAACTGTTTTATGTTGACTCTTACATTTCCCTCCCCATTCGATTTTTCTCGAATTTCCCATTTACAAGTACTGTACTCTCCCCCCCCTACAAATTCTGCTTTAAGCGATAAAAACTAAATGCATTCATGGTGCTATCAAAATAATGCTTTTCTAGTTTTGTATTGTTAGGTTCCTTTCCACTTTATGGCCTTTTATTAAAAAAAAGATCGAATGAAAATAAGAAAAGGCAAAACGGAACTCAGTCTCGTTTATTTGATAAGAGTTTTCGAAAAGTGTAGCGAAACGAATTTTCGAAGCAGACGTTGAAAATACATTTCCTGCACCAGCATATTCCGGAATACATTTTCTTACTGAATTTCATAACTGGGAGTTCAGATATGTAGAGTTTTCGGAAAAGAGATTATTTGTACTTTTTTTTCATTTTTATATTATTTGATCAATATTTCTCAAGCGGGTATGCAGTTTTTCCGAATATTTTGTCATTGGCGTATTAAATTTTTTTTGTTATCGGAATTTTACGCAGCCATTCTACATTTCTTTGACGGCCTTTGAATTTTTCGCTTATCTAGGTTTTTTTTTAAACCGTCTTTTGCAACATCCGGGAAACCTCTCAACTTTGTGATTTTTCTCCTTTTTAAAATTTGATATTCGAGTTATTTGACTGTTTAGAAAGTTTACTTTTGTGCACAGTTTTCTAGTTAACTGTACAGCAGAATACAACAGAATCAAAAGAAAAATCAAGAAAAAAAATGAGAAAAATTATTTACTTTAAATGTTTAATAGTAGTAACGTTTTGCATAAGTTGCAATATTTAATTTTTTCCCTCTCTCGTATATGTATTATATAGAAAGCATAGAGATAGTCAAAAAATTCAAACTTTGGATTTGGACGAATCTCCTTGTTTTAGTTCTGGGTTTGAAAGAGACAAATTTGTAAAATGTCCTTTCATCCGTCTGTCCATCGATAACAAAGATGATTCCATCGATAACAAAGATAAAATCTATAACTAATGAAATTTGGATGCGGTCTTCAAACCGCATTTTCAGATTAATATCAAATTTTGAGTAATATCTATTTAGAGGAAGTTTGTCTGCCCGGTTGTTCGAATATTGAATTTATAAAGTTTAATGCAAAACTAGGGGATCCATTAGATAAAATTAATCACATAGTTTAACATCTATAGTGCAGACGCCAAGTTTTGAGCTAATTATGAGTTATTTATCTGTCTTTCTGTATTTTCAAAAAACATGCAAACTCCATGATTCAAAAACGTAGAGAAGGAAAATTATCAAACTTCATAAGGGATTTTGTGATTACAAGTAGAATTTTGTGTAGAATTTCTGTTTTAATCGGCTGAGAAAAATCTGTCTAAAATACAAATTCAAATTCTTTTGGATACCAATCACTTATAACGAGAGATTAATCGCCAAATAACTCGCCAAGGATGACACGATAGATTCAATAAAATGTTAAATTCACGCCAAAAATTAATATTTCGTAACGATTGTATGCCAATGCCAGGCAAGGTGTTCCCTGCTAAGAAAGTACGAGAGAAAGCTTTGGGTGATCATTCCCACTTTTTAAATATATCAACTGTAATATTTGTAAATGTTTCAATAGAAAATTATGTTCTTTTCGAATTATTTAAAACAAAGATATGCGTGTAAAAGAAAAAAAAAGTATGATTCGATCACATTTGTATTATGTTTAACATTTTGTAGAAATCTAAAATAAATTTTTATTTTTTAAGAAAACTTTATCCTTTTTAACTTTATCCTATCCAGAGGAATTCTTTGAAACTTAATAAGTCGCTAAGCTGGTCTTTTTAAAGGGGAGTAAAAAAACGAATTTTATGTTAAAAACTATGTAGTAAGTAGTAAGGGTTTCCCTGAAATTTTCTTGCATATTTTCTAATAAACATATATTTTTAACCGTATACCACCAAAAACAATAATTATGGGGGATCCTATTAGCTTGCAGTCTAGCAATTTATTTTTAAAGGTTAATCATTGGAATACGGTTCATATAATAGTTGCAGAAAATTGAATAAGTACATTATTTAAGTACATTATTTTTTCCTAACCAATTAAAACCAAAAAAAAAAAAAAATAGGAACATAGTTATAACGATGGTCCCAAAATCACATACCAAATTTCAAATGTTTTGGTCATCGCTAATTTGAGTACCGCTTTCAAAAGTTTGGAAACGTTCAGACAGATGGATGGCCAATACTTTGACGGATTTAATCTACAAGTCTGGCTTAGAATTACACTTTAGACAATAAATAATCGAATAACATTTTATTCATCTAGCTCTCTTCGTAAATTAGTTTAGTTTATTATTTTATGTGTCCCGTTGTAAAGCAAAACGGTGGCAATTTTGGGACGGATCTCGTAATTTTGGGCCGTGGTCAGATGGCGAGGACGACACCTGAGCTGGCACCTCTCTCTCCATGCCACTTCACACCAAGTTGAGGACATTTGGTCTGATAGACTTAACGTGCTACAGACCCCTTATACGATGGCTTTCAGTGGAATCGGGTCTCGAACTTGGAGCCCTACGGGTCATGAGCCAAGCCCTTATTACCAGGCCACCACGGCCTCTTCATACGGTAGCTTATTTATATTCGAAGGGCCGGGCAGCCAAATTTTCTTTGAATGGATTTCTCTCAAAATTTAATAAAAATTGACAAAGCTAGAATAGAGACCATATGCCAAATTTCAACTGTCTCACTGGATGCATTTGTGAATTATTTTGTTCACAGATAGACAATATTGTTCCAAAAATATGTTTTTTGGACTATGGCAGATCTGAAAGGAGAATAGTAGCCAAAATTTTAAGTTCGAATTTTGTGTCGATTGCTATACTTTCGCTTCGTATACTTCGATTAGGAGGAGGTAAAAAGCAAAAGAAATAATTAAAATAACATTTTTATTTTTAGGGTTCAATTTTTTTAAAAAAAATTGAACCCTAAAAATAAAATTTTAGGGTTCAAATTTATTTTTGGGGAGGGAAAATTACAGGATTAAAAGTCTTATATAATTCAGCCTGTATATTATTTTTCAGGGAAAAATGGTATTTACTGATGATATGGTTATAAAGCAATCTACATCTTATTTCGAAACAGAATATCTGATATACTACAAGAAAGGACATTGCATTAAGGTAATCACTTTCTAGGATTCATTGAACTTTAAAATTGTTATTGTTAGATTATAGAGATTTGTTGATAAAAATTATGATAAATTATGGTGATAAATTACTATTAATGTTAAGTTGAATTATGATTAACACCTTCATTTTCTACATGAAGGACCATTATAAGATTCATTAAAATTTGCTACATAATCGCCTTTTTATCAACCGAAAAATTGTGGAAATACCAAGAACTAAATTCTGACTGCCCTTGGAATACTTTGTATGTCAAACGATTTTACTTCTTTTTATTTTTCTAGAACACTTTGTCTCATAATACATGTCACTTTTGAAAGAATTTCACTTACAGGAAATAAATTATTGTTAAAAAATGTATATTTCACTTTCATAACAGTAATTTTTGACATCATATTTTATGATTGCTCAAATTAATTTACTATTTTGTTTTAATTGGTTGATAAAAATGCTTCTATAAACCGAATTTGTGTTTCGAGTACTATTAATGGTATGCTAGAGATTAATAGCCAAATAACTCGCCAAAATTGACATGATAGATTCAGTAAAGATGTTAAATTCGTGCCAAATATTAATATTTCATAAGTATTGTTACCTTTCATAAGTATTGTTAAACCTTCTGTGGGATGACACTTTTATTAGAGGGTATGCGAAAAAATTTTGGGGTGACCACTCTCTGCAATTTTTTGTTTTGTTTTGTTTTGAAACCTAACGTTTTCTATGTTGTGAATGTTTATGAAAAATATGCTTTGAAACCTAATTCAGGAATAAAACAAATGCATTAGCTCGACAAACGCATTATTTGTCCCTTTAAAAATGCAATTCTTAATTAAATTGTTATTTACTATTTATAATCAACTATTGCCTACACAAATTTGTTATTATTCTAAGTTCATTAACATCATACTGGATAACATTTTCATAGAGTTAATGAAATAAACCCTGTCGTTTTAAATAGGATCTTCTTAAATTTTAATCTCCATCATAAAATTTGATATTCTTAACAGCCTTTATTGTAAAGGATGAAATTTGAGTGAAGATTCGCAGGCTTCTGGTGTGGCAGTTAATTTTAGAGCTTGAAGCTTCAATGGACTGGTCCATTAATTATCTAGCAGATAAAAGGGAATTTCGTTAATTAAGATCAAGTATAAAATAATTGAATCACAAAGCTGAAGAAATTGAAAAAATGTTTAAATATAACTATTTTCTTTTCAATGTTGCTATTTTAAATTTAATTTTTTAATTTAAAGTTTAATTTAAACGCGAAATATCAAAAGTTATCCATGAGACTTGAAATCATAGATGAAAGATTTTAGTAGGGAAATATTACCTCATTTTCTATTGATCTGAAAATACAGAGTGCAAAAAACTATAACAAATTAAAATAGATATTAACGGATGCTTCTTAATTTTCTTTAACACTATAAATGATAAAGCGTTTATTGTAAAAACTTGTGAAAAAGAAAACGAATGTTGAATCGTTAAAAATAGCATTATATGCAGAAAATTAAGCAGTTAATCGTTCACATAATTAGAAGAAAGAAAATCAAATAATAATAAAGAAAAATGTGTATGCGTGTAACTACTGGCGTTTCACAATATTCACCATTTTACTTAGAGCTGTGTAACTAGATTTAAATGTATTTAAGCGAAAGAGAATATGCACATCAGAGCTACTTTTTATCATGACAGAGCATAATGTTGTTTTTGGGAAATGAGGTTTGTGGTACCAACAAAAATCCGTAGGTGAAAAATTGAAATTTTACTATCTGTGCGAGCATCTAAAAAAAATGAGCTTTTAATAACGTGTTGCCAGTGCATTTACAAAATATCTTATTAAAATAATAAGTTCATGACTTTAGAAAATAAAAACGAGAAAAATGCCATTTTGAGCACGTGTTCATATGATTTGAAATAAATAGGAAATGTGATATTTTTTAAACAATCAATGCTAGACAAAGTTTTTTGGATCGTTTGCGATACTAAAGTGACTCATTCAATGAAACGATTGAAATGAATAAAATTATAATTTAACTGGCACGATCGCGTGGTGCTTGGCCTTTCAAGAAATGATGTTCTGACATGATATAATGAAATATGCACAGCATATTTCATTTTAATCTTTTATTTAAAATTTTAGTTTATTATAAATGAAATACAATTTTTAAATTCCGCAGTAATTTTAGTAGATATCAGTTCAGCAAAAACTCATTTTCACTGCATTCAGAGAATTTTCTTTTTGATGATATTAAGTTTTAATGCGATGTTGTTTTCAAAATTCTGATGCTTTCAAATGTATTTTTAATTTTTTTAAAACAAAAGCTCTCTTTACTGAAATTGAATTTCAATAAATGTTTAATCTTTTGATATTCTTTAATTTTTGAAACCTAAGGAAAAAACCTTCATTATTTCCACTTAAATGCTTTATTATCTTCAAAGTTTTATTATCTATTGGTATTCAAACTGTTTAAATTAACAGTCCGATTAAAGCTATATATTTTCCTAGCCTCAATCTACACCTGGTAAAATGTTATATAAGTTAGAAGTTTGTAATTAGATTATATAGATATTTATAGAATGATAATAAAGAACATAGATGTAGGTGAACATAAAATGTGCATATTTGTGTTACTGGTGTTATCAACTTTTATATCATCACATCTGGCAATTGAAATTTGAATGCATCTTTTAGAAAACAATCAAAATCTATATCTTTAGATTTTATGCTTCGAAGGCATTTTATTTTCATCATTTAGCTTTCGTTAGAATCAGCGTTTCTGATATTGAGGAAAATCTCTTCCCGCACCTTTTAGTACTCGTAAGGATATCTGATAATAGTTTAGTAAAAACGAAACTATGCTTAACAACCCCTGACATAAAGAATGAGAAGGAGAAGTTATAGTTCCGTGAAATACAACGTTCAATTTAAAAGTAGACTGCCTGGATATTTAAGTTTTTAAGGGCATCACGATATGATATGATTTAATATGTTTAATCATAGATGTAATATGATTTAAATCATAGATTAATACGGTTCAAATATACAATAAATAAAACAGATGAAAAGGTATTAAAGAATGCAATTTTAATATATTGTCGAACTGGACACTCATGAATATTTTGTAGGGGAAGCCACGCACATTAAATTATGCTTAAAGAATTTAATAAATATTAAATAAAATCAGTATTTCCTCCAAAACATAATAGTAAGCGATCACCAACGAAATAGTTCTTGTTGTTGCTTATGGCACTTACCATGGATAACCCCCCTGCTGATACAGCAGTAGATTTAAGCCGAAAGGAGCGTCTCTTGTTTTTGAGGTACCGCCAACTAGGGCCGAGAGTAAGACTTAACTACACACTCTCCACATTTGCTTGCACAGCCCCTTTTTACAGGAGGGCACAGTCACACTTCTCATAGATAGCACAAAGAAGAACAACCATGCCCGAACCGGGACTCCCAGAACACGAGGAAGACGGGCTATCTCTGTGCCAGAAAGTTGGTCCAAAGAAATAGTAATAAGATAAAGAAGAAAAAAATAAAAACATTAACTTGAGGAGAAGCATTAGTAGAATATCACTCTAGCACAGATTATATAGCTCAAACAGTATAAAAATAAGAGTATATTTTTTTAACATCAACCTAAAATGACTTTATACTGTAATTTAAGAACTTGTTCTTTTTATTTTTGTAAATGAGCAATAAATTTCAAAATTAAATAATCACAGCTCATTTGATAAAAATTCTAAGAATATAAATTGATTTTATTGAATAAAAAATTTCCAAAGACTATACAAACATACCATCGATTCGAAAATGGTAAGAAACCACATTTTCTTCTATAAAAAATTGGTCCAAAAAATTTTCAGTATTTTTTTTTTTTTTTTTTGCTAAAGATAACCAACACAATAAAAGACCAATTTTGACACAGATAGAAATTCTATTCTCCATGAGACGAATTAATCTATTAAGTAATAATAAACATAATTAATTAATTAATAGTAAATTAAATAATAAATAATAAACATAATTAAGTAATTAATATCAAATTTAATAATAAATAATAAACATAATTAATTAATTAATATTAAATTTAATAATAAATAATAAACATAATTAATTAATTAATATTAAAATTAGTAATAAATAATAAATATAATTATTTAATTAATATTAAATTTAATAATAAATAATAAATATAATTAAGTAATTAATATTAAAAGGATTAATAAATATTAATAAATAATAAAGCTAATGAATGAATTAACATTAAAGTTATTTAAAATTACAGTGAATCCAAATGTTTGTCAGATAAATTAATCACGTTCTATGTATGAAAGCTTCGCACCATCCAAAAACACACTAGATGTTTTCATTGCGACAGTAAATCTAATATCTCTCGATAAAATTTTGCACCAGGCGATTCTTTTTTGAAAGAATTTTCACATCTTCTCACCTACTTAGAAAAATCACACGCAGCTGTTTAGGAGCGCTATTTCTAACATCCTTTGAAAAGGGAATATAAAGAACAGTGAAGGCGAGAAAAAAAAAAGGGGCTCGCAAAGTGTAAACATCTCTAATAAGCGGGAGAATTATCGAGGAACGAATTTTCCTGCGACTCTCCATTATATACTAGAGGCAATTTAACAGAGTCTTCTTAGAATGAAATGCTGTGTAAGAAATACAGGCGAACAACGTTTGGATGTTAATAAACATTTGAGTGAAAGGGCGGTGAATATCAGCTAAATATATATGACTAATAAAATTCCTATCTGAACAATCATTATTTAAATAAATGTAAAGAAAGAATCATTCCGTCAGAAGAAATTAATTTCTATATGTTATAGCTTGTTTCAAAGATTTTGAAATTATTTAAACAAAAAAAAATGATGAAAACTTCTGTCTTGGGATTTAAAATTTAAAATAACTTTAAAACTAAACTAACTTTTAAACTAAAATTTAAAATAACGGAACCACGAAAACGCAGAAATTCCAAAGGGAGACTGTCATGTATTAATTAATCAGCCACACACAACACACACAGCGCACCCCAAAGTAGGTGGAATCTTCACCTCTAAATTACCTATTATT
Organism: Argiope argentata; assembly: GCA_026289955.1. Classification (NCBI taxonomy): domain Eukaryota; kingdom Metazoa; phylum Arthropoda; class Arachnida; order Araneae; family Araneidae; genus Argiope; species Argiope argentata. Next base: position 402,257 of record JAOUZG010038425.1, on the reverse strand, counting down.
ATGACTCGAATTAATAAAATTATTATCATGTCAGAACATGATATTATTTTGGGAATGAGAGTCAACAAAATTCCGTAGGCGAAAAATTGAAATTATATTATCTGCACATGCATTTCAAAAGATCAGATTTTTAATAACGAGTAGCCACTACATTTACAAAAGGTCTGATTAAAAAGAATAAGTTAATCACGCGATTATGTGAAATGAAATAAATGGGAAATGTGATATTTTTTCAAACAATCAATGCGAGACACAGTTTTTTTTGATCGTTTGAAATACTAAAGTGATTCATTCAATGAAACAATTAAAATGAATAAAAATATAATAAAATAAATAATAAAATAAATTAATAAAATATAAAAATATAACTCGCACGAGCACGTGGTGGTTGGCCGTTCAAAAAAATTATATTCTGACATGACACATTGAAATAAGCATGGCAGATTTCCTCTGATGTGTCATGTCAGAATATAATTTGACATTAATATAAATGATGGTTGACATTAATATAAATGATATTTAAACTCAACAATAAAAAATTACAAAAATGTGTTTTTTAGTTGTCACATCCACTAGGATATTGCTTTATAAATATTCAGATTACGAGATGTATAAAAAAATAAAGTTACTATACTGCAAAATTTATACATAGACGAACCACAAATTTACATTTTCAATAGCTTCAGGGTCATGAGATTGACCTTCATTAGATAGTTTAAGGAGCGCAATGAGTAGACCACATTACAGATACATCAAATAACATATCTTTGATGTTTGGTAATTTCTCAGTATCATGGATATGAAATGCTATCTAATCGATTTAAATAAAATTAAAGATTTCCAATATATTCAACGAACCAATTGATCGTCAACAGAGATTGTTATAACATAACTTATTTTTTATTTGTTTAAAAAAAGTTTGTACTTTTAATAAATATTGAAAAATAATTAGGTAATATGTAATAAAAGAAATGAAAATAATTAGCCAAACTATTATTTAATATAGATGATTATTATAAAAGAAATAAAAAAGAGAATGCCCTTTTCCCTTTCACTTGAATATCAAAACTTATTTCATACATAATTCGTATTTCACCAAAAACAATCTCTTATAATTCCAATCAAATTACGAGAAAAAGAAAATAACATTTAAAAAAAATGTTTAGAAAAAAAATTTAAAATGTTGGCATAACCCAACTAATAATATTTTTGTTTTTGTATATAATACAATTTATCGGGGATTAAATTTTAAATAATTCAGATACACACTTTCAATATAGAAATGAGAAAAATTAAGTCAATTCATGCTCAAGATTCAATGCGCAATATCAAATGGATTTATGAATTCGATACACATCATGTAAAAGAAAAAAATATAAGAAACATCCAATCAGATTTTATATTCGTAATTATTTTCTCCAGTTCCCAATTGATAGTATAACTTTGAATTTTGTAGTAAAATGCACCTTGAAAACATTTTTGACATGATATAAATCGCATTTACTTATGAAATTTTATACCCTCAACCTTGATTTATCACTTTCACAATATATCTTAAAATTTTCATACTGACTAAATATTTAAGAAGGGATTTTCTCAAAAGAATTTCCCTGACTTACTTCTTTCTGTATTAATGTTTTTATGTATTTGTTTGTAGCTATAGATAGAAAAGTCACTGTTTTCAGTCGTTTCACAGAATTAAAAGGATAAAACTACAAATAAGAAAAATACATCAAATTCTGCCGAAATAGATAAATCCAAAACACGTTAATTGTATTTATCTACATATGTTAAAAATAAGTAAGATTTTTAAGCTTCAGAAAGATTTGTTCTTAAACCCAATTAATAAAAAAGATGCAAAATATTTAAAATATTATATATACATACAACTTTAGAGAATTTAACTGTTTCTTTTAAAAAATAATATATTTCTTTTTGTGAAATGTTTTTTATTATTACTCAATTCTCATCAACATTTCATAAAATAGTATAATATAAGTAAATTTTTCGACTAAAATAGTTTAATATATAGCTTTTCCCAAATGAACGCGATGATTAAAATAGCGTAACAGTTTACTTTTATTAATAACATGCGATTAATTTAAATTTAAATTTCAGAATTGTTTCAGTATTTTTTTTAATTTCGATATTATAAATTGAGAACCAGTAGTGTTAGCAAATTAAACCGGTATTATATGTGCTTAACTGGAATGATAAGAAGAAAAATGAAATAAATGATTTCCAAAAACGATTTTTTGATTATAGTTTTGGAAAAATTCGTTTGGTAGTTCATCAAAAATTAATCATTATACATCGTTCACTATAACTTGCTCAAGTAAAATAATACGTATGCGAAAAACATCATCTGCCTACGCTCGGAGAAAAGCGCATATTCTCTTATATTAAATAACTTCCGAAAAATTGAGAACACGTGGGGTCGTCTCATCTCCTGATTATTTCCGGAAAATTTTTCAGGAGATGAAAACAACTTGTTTACTTCAATCAAATTATTTTAGATTTAAAACGAACTTTTGGAATGTAATGAAAAATAAACAACTTTTTAAAATTTATTCGGGTTCTGTGTAAATTTTTTTTTAGAATTTAAAAATTCATACTTTTCGTTTTTAAATGAGATTTTTAAAAGAAAAATGTTGAAAGTGCTTTATAAACGAAAAAATAAATATTTAAAACTGAAAATCAGAAGTAATTCTTCCAAACAGATTGTTTAAGAAATTGAAACTCGATCATCATTTCTGCATTTTAATTCATCTCATAGACAACTTGAAAATATAAAATATAACTTTTAAATAAATAAAATAACATTGAAAAATTTTATTTATATCATCACAATCAAAAATTCTTAGTTTCATGATCAGCGTCATAAAACTAAATCGGCAATCTAGAAAAAAACCCTCGTTTTTTTTTATTTTTGTTATGATATCCATCTAAATGGAGCCGATTTAAAAAAAGATACACAAAAAATCCTTTTATATAATGCCAGATAGCTTTAAAGAGACAAAATTAGAGCAAAAGATTTAGAATAAAAATAAAGAATCCAAGAAATTCAATTCAAAAAAAAATTTGGATTTTATATTTAGATAATAAAATCAAATAAAACTTTTAAAGAAAAAAAATTACTTTTATAACCCAGTTAAATAGGTAAACAGATCAGAAAATCCTCAGTAGTGCTTTAGCTTTTCTGTTTTTATTGTTATTCTTGTCTTTCAATTAAAAAAAGGAGAACACCATTTATTATGTGGTTTGGAAGGCCATTCAAAATGTTGAAGAATTTTTAATTGCATTTCCTATAGTTAATTTCTTGTTTGCATTAAAGAAATTTAGAATTTTATTAAAAGATGTGATTCATGTTCTTTTAAACTTACTCATTTTAATATTGCCTGGAGTATTTGGTTGAATTATACAAAAAAATAATTTTTCTGCATTTTGAAATTAAAGAAACCAAACAAAGTGAAATGAAAGAATAAATTATACGTGATACAAGCATTAAATTTATGATGAAAAAGCAACTTTTTTACATTAATTTAAATACATTTTCTTTACTTTTAACTTCATTATTAAAAATGGGAAGGACATTTCTTTTAGCTCTTGTACGTATTTTTGTTCATAAATTTTCAAATAAAGGAAATAATAAACTATATTTTTATAAGAAGTTTATTTCAAATTATTATGTTTTCTATGAAAAATAGATCGAACTGATAAAAAAAAATTTGAAAAAAAAAATTTAAATGGCTAAAATTAAATTTTTTTTTGTTTAATGCAATATTGAGCTGTTTCATACTCATTATATTTTATGAAAACATATCCTAAATTTTTATAAAAATAATATTAGTTGCATTATTGTTTATTGTGCATAGTTTGATTAAACAACAACAGACATTGTATAAAAAAAGTTTTAAGACAAATTTATGTAGACATGAATTTGGTGACTAGGTATGAAGGAATTAGTAAAAATTATGTAACTCTATAGGTTTTGATATATATTTTTTATCATTTAAGAACATGATATTGTTTTAGGAATGAAGTTTTTGCGTCAACAAAAACCCGTAGGCAAAAAATTGAAATTTTATTCTCTGCACGAGCTTCTGAAAAAAAAATCAGCTTTTAATAAAGTAATGATTAAATATCTGATTGATGAATAAAGATCTGATTAAAAAATAAGTTAATGACTACAGCAAATAAAACCTAGATTAATATCATTATTAGCACGTGATTATATGAAGTGAAATAAACAGGAAATGCAACAATAAATGCGAGACATTTTTTGGGAACGTTTGCAATTCTTAAAGTGACTCATGCAATTAAAATGAATAAAAATATAATTTAACTTGCACGAGCACGTGGTGCTTGGCCGCTCAAGAAATTATATTCTGATATGATGCATTGAAATATGCATAGCAAATTTCATTTTAATCTTTTTATATTTATATTTAAAATGTTGATGTGACAAAAATATTTTGTCTAAATATAACTAATAAAATATGAGACTATATAAATTTTCGATGTTTTTTAAAAAATAATTCAGCAGTACATTTTGTAAAAAATGAAATATGACCGATTACATTATTTTGCGTATTTTGTTCAACATGATATATGCCTATCACTAACTATTTCAAAATTAGTGGCGAAATTAGAGTGGAAATTTTGTATAATACATAAAAATTACAAAATGCCCAAAATATTTTATTTTACTTTGAAACATAAATTTTTCTGTTAAAGCGTTTTCAGTAATTTCTTTCAGTATTAACATTATATTTAATTTTTAGCTTAATGCATCTAAATGCAAACTTAAATCCTACTATTTATTTTATTTCGTAAAATATTAATTTTATTTTCTTCTTTTTTTTCCAATTCACTATATTCGAATTTGGTTTTTCCCTAAGTAATAACACGAGCATTCTACTTTCTTTAACATTATTGCTTCCCCATCAAGGAAATCTATTTCTTTCTTTTTACTTTTTTTACTTTCGAAAATCAACGTTTAGCTTTTAGTTCTTAGTTCAATAAAAATCTCCTTTTATTCTGCCTTTTCTCCAATAAAAAGAGAAGCATTTTTGGAAGAACTGATTTTTTGACAAAGGAAAGAAAAAATC
>JAOUZG010038425.1:367082-387146 GCA_026289955.1 Argiope argentata | reverse complement strand
ATATAGTATAAATTAAATATATAGATTAAATAAAAAAAATATTAAGAAGATTCTTCTTCTGTAGCATGCATTCTGATTCTAACTGATTTTCAACGAAATAAAAAAAATTAGCAAATAAAAAAAGTAATATTATTTATCTGCTTTGCATCAGTTAAAAGAAATCCTCACCCACACAAACAAACAATTCCGACATTTTCCGTAATTTACCATGTGTAGGTGGGAAACACAGGTAAGAAAGCTACTTACGATCTTTTCAAAATATTTATGTGAAAATTCTATCACAATAGAATGATGCACTGCGATGTTTTTATTTTCCTCTTGGGAGATATCACAAAATGTTATGCGGGAAAAAGCATGAATTTATTTTTTTCAGTGATATATAATTTAAGATTTATTCTCCTGCATTCAGACATTTTAATAGTATTATAAAAAAATTGTGCTGGTAATACACAAATATAAAAAATTTAATTTAATTTTTATTTTTCATTTAAATTTCATTTTCTAAATAATATTTTTAAGAAATTAAAAAAAAGGAAAAAATAACGCATTTCAAAATTATTATTAGTCGAATTTTAATAATTATAAATAGATTTCCTTCCTTTTATTAAATCCTTCATTGCATCTTTATCTCTCGGGATCTTTCCCAATTAGCATTTCTCTCAATCGATAGGACATTCTGAGAACGACGTTAAATGCAGAAGGATATTAAACGAAGTTGGATTGTGCCATTGAATTGCGCTCTCAAAGCACTCTCTTTGAATTGAACAATTATTTAACAAGAGTAGCTTTTAATCAATGAGATTTTATGATGATGACTTTAAAAAAAAGAAATGACGTAAAATCAGAAATCAGTTGTTTCATGCATTCAAAATGTGATTTTCATTCATAAGACTTAATATATTTTTGTTTTTAAAATTCCTTTTAATATGCCTAAAAGAGTTTAGTTAATTATGAAACTCATGATTCATTAGTGACTGATATTATTTAATTATATATGTGACTCTTTTAGAAAAAACGCGAGAATACATGCTTAGAGACTTACCAATCTGGGGGACATCATACGGTCTCCGAGCTTTTATATTTATCGGACTACTTGGAATAGCAGGGATGTTTGCTCTCTTGTCAACAGGCCATGACGGTTGTTTTTTGTCCAAAGCAAATCCCACCTCGTCAGTGCAGTTTTCGTTTGCAGTCACATTGCAAGGCTCAACATCTTTCTGCTGATTGTTGTACTCAATGCCCTGTACTTGGGGTGGCATCATTCTTTGGACAAAGAAGTACCGTCCCAGTGGCATGGATCTCTTTTTCCGGCCTGAAACCCTCAGGTGGGGTTCGATTCCGAAATTTAGATTCTTCTTCGGGGGATAGGCCGGAATCCGGAACATCGGAACGTGAGCATCGAATAGGGCGAATGGATACATAACGGGAAAATTAATGTGCCTGATTGCGGTTGGTTTGTTGTTTTCACTGGTGTAGCTCTCTTCAGTTGGCGCAGGTGTTGTGTATTTGTCTTGCCTAGGGACAAAGGACAGACTTATGGGGAAAAGAAAAGCTGCGAGGATCAAGGCTCTCAAATCTGCCACAGCAAGACTCATCATTTCTAAATAAGAAGGCAATCAACTTCTGCAAGAAGTATACAGTTAAAGCATCAATAGTCCTGCTTCAATATTTTCTATGCAGTTATTGAATAAAAGTGTATTTTAATGTCCCTTTCAGCAGGCAGTATGGCATAGTTCTCAGCAGAAAAATCGAACTGGAACATTAATATGAAATTTGACGTAAGAAAAAAAAAATACTTAATTGGATGCCAGTAATAATTTCCCTTTAATGACAGTACTAGATCGGAATGTCTTCTCGATTGAATAGACAGGTGACAGTTCCTTTTGGCATTCGATGCAGGGTCTTCGCTCGAAGTAAACAAAATCGTTATCAGCGGCCGGTTCACATCGTCCGACAACCACCTGATGGGGTCGGAGTAGGAGGCAGCGACAGATACACACGCGTAGAGAGAAAAGAGACACTGTGTGTGCGATGGAGAGTTTTGTAACAGAGACAAGGGGGTTTCCGATCCGAAGGGGGCGGGTGTAGGCGTCGCGCGCAGCAAGCAGGTCGATCGGCGATAGTAATTGGCTGCATGCTTGGACAGGAAGAAAGGTCAGCTGTCCGGCAATACCGGGAATAATCCGGGAACGATGAATGAAGGATAAACGGAGGGAATTTTGTATTTCGGAGCGAAACGATTTCGACACGCGGCCCTCAGTTTTTGATGGAAGATTGAATCGATCGGTATCAGAGGAAGATAATTGCGCGTATTCACCTCATACTTGTTTACTTTGTTGATACAGTACATTAAAAATACACTTCAGTGAAAAACAAAGTGAAAAAAAGGGATATTATTTGGAAATATTTAAAAAAAACATTTTTAGTCTTATTCACAGAAAAATAGCCTTGGTTCTAAATTTACAGGAAAATAAAAGATACAAACGTAATAAATATTTTAAATTTATCTATATATACAAAGGAATATTAAAAATCCCTTTACATGCATTATACTTTTTAAAATCATTTGTCTACCTACAGAGAGAAATTTTTTGAAGTTCCTTTAATGAGCTATTTGAGTTCATTTTTTTGGATCAATGTGATTGCAAATAATAAAAAATATTTATCAGGGGATCCTGTGCCAATTGAGATTATGTAAAATGGTCAATTTGGATAAAAAAAAATAGAAAAAATTGAAACCAAAAGCAAAAAGTTCTATTGCATTTATTGCAATTATTTTTGCACACAACATACTTATAATTATGTTGAAGAAAACGAAATAGAATCTAAAAATTATGTGCATTTTCAAAAAATTTATAGCTTATAGAGTATTTGTGTATTGAAAATTTCACAAAATTCGTCGTTGAAAATTGCATTAGGCAACTCTAAAACAAAAATAGTTCAAGGTTAAGTCCCCAGTTCATTGCCTTTATAATACTTAAGGTAACATATATGCAACATTTCAAGGTAATGTACTAATAAGTTTTTAAAATATCATTCTTTACGTATGAAATTTTTCGAAAAATCCAAATTGTTCAAAATATTAATTTAAAATTTTCTTTTTCTAATATTAAAATTACTATGTAAGGATAAATAATGTTCAAAAGCAGATGTAATTGCCAATACTCTCAGTATATAAACTACTTAAAACGTATTCTAATATTTGCAGTTTGATTATAGAATATATAAAATAAATTATAAATCAGGAAGGCGTGTATCTGATAAAATGTTTGAATAAATTTCAACTTCCAGTTACAATTTCAGCTAAAGTGGTTTATGAAAAATCACATATCTCGTTTTTTTTATCATCGAATTAAAAAAGTATATAGATTTCAGAGCCCAAATAAATGGATTTTAAAATAAAAAATTAAAAAAAATTAAGAATTTTGACTAAAAATTACCTTTTAAACGTTTTTAAAAGCAGGAAAATTGATAAAACCTTTTTAAATCTGAATATCTTATTACCGTATGTCACAATTCACCTTCTTTTCTTGCTATTATTTATAACTATGTTTTGTTCATATCTAAGATAAAAATTATGGAATCATATATACGAACAGAAATATTAATTACTTAGTAAATAAAACATTATTCAGATTTAATAAAATTGCAAAAAATAATTTTTTACCTTGGTGATAATAAGAAAACTGGTATCATTTACCTATTTTGCAATTACATCCAAATAATCAACAATTTTCTTGGAATATAAATATGTAAAAAGAAATTCCTTCTTAGGAATGGATGTACGAAGCATATTTAGAATATTCAAAAGATGAAAACTCTTGTTTGTATTCTTCTTCTTTTTAGAATATAGAAAATACTGAAATAAATTAGGCTTAACACAAACGCACAGTGAAGAATGAACTATAACAAATTATAAATTTTGAAAATAATCATTACTTCTAAGCATATAATCCGTTTAAAAATGGGATATTTTTTTGAAGAAAAAGATTAATAAAAATATTACTTACTTTTCGGTTTTCTTTGCTTGCACTTGCAAGATGGAGATAATTTTTAAAACAAAATTGCCAACAATTAAAAAGAAAATTACCAAAAATATTTTCTCAGTCATAAATAAGTATATTTATTTCTCTTTCCAAAATCGTTTGCTCTTTTAAAAAGGTTTTATGATTTTTAATAAATTATAATTAAGTTAATAGCGATATTAATTGTATGAGAATTAATTTTATTAATAAAAATAATAATATTTCATAGAAATTTATCATTGAAAATTTTAGCGTATGCTTAATCCAAAATCATAACCGTATTTATAATAATTAGAGCGGAAACGATTTTCTTAAAATGCTTCAATGGTTTATCTAAGCAATTATTCGCTTTATAAAATTTTGGTTTTGAGTTTTAAAAAGTTGTTTTGAAGAACTAAATTTCCTAAAAGAACAAAATGATATTTCTTTGATATCCTTGAAGAAAATATAATTTCTTCCTCTAAAGTTACAGTCTATTCTTCGAAAAATGTCAATAATTTTTTGCATACATACATACATACATAAAGGTTTGCAGTAATGGTGAAAGAAATTGAAGCCATAACATGTGAGCGCAAATTGTAATTCTCCTAAAAATATATTTCAATGCCTCTTTTTTTAAAATAAAAATAATTATTCGATATTTTTGCCAAAGTATAGAACATGATAACATTAAAAGGGCGGTATTCTATCAAATTCTTCAATATTAGCGAGAAAGACAATAACAACTGAAAAAGATATTTTGATTCGAATTGTATCATAAAAATTTTCTCGACGGCTTTATATCATTACATTACTTTTTTTTTGCTATCTTAATACAAGTTTTTGTCGTCTGTTTGCTTTTTTATGTACAATGATTTTGATCATGAAACGATTTTCTAAATATCAATGAGCAAACGATTTTTTGGACTCCTAAACAACGACAGCAACAAAATAATAATTCTGATATAAAATACTCGGAAAAAATAGAGCATATATTTGATGATAAAATAAAGAATATTTAAATCATATTGAAGTCAATTTATAGAGAATAGGAATCGAGTAGCAAACGCATTTGGGTTTATTACCCATATATGCAATTTAAGTAATTGAACATAATTTATTTTGGCCTTTTAAATAAAGAAACATTATTGCCTATCTTTGGATACTATTATAACTCAATTTGCCGTTTTTTATGATTGGTATGCCAGTAACATCGGTTGTATTTACTTCCAAACAAATTTCTTACGAATAACTTGCTTTTCAAAATTATTTCACGATATATTTTAAGACCAAATTATGACAGTTGCCAAATCCATGTTATTTTAATAGCCTTACATACGTTCTGTTAATTTTGTATAAAAACCATTCTAATGGAGCAAGCTCATGACGTCATAGTGCTAATAATATGATAATTGTCCTGTTCATTTGTGATATATTTTATGGTACTGCTGCTTTATTTTCTTATTTTTCAGGAAACCTACACATATTTTAAACAAAATTCGTATTATTTAGCTTCCGACAACGAAAGAATTTTACATTATTAAATCTTTTGTAGATCCCTTTTAGTTGATTTCACACTCTAGTCAGTAACAAAATTTATTGCTGAGAGCTTCGGAGAAATATTCAAACATTTCTTAATTATTCAGAAAAATTTGAATGGCTATTAAATTGATAAAAATAAAAATACACTTTTTAAAATTTTATAATAATTAATATAATTTTTATAATCAAATTTCAAGAAAAAATATTTCTTACAGAAATATTCTTACAATTCTCTACATTTGAGCGAAATTTGAAAGTTTTAGGAAAAATAGTCGGTCCTTTAAAGAGACAATGCACGCACGCACGCACACACACACACACAGAGAGAGAGAGAGAGAGAGAGACTTTTATTAATAAGGAAGATGCAGAGGCTAGATTTTGTTATAGAAAAATATTTTAAAAGTTTTCTGCTTTAGAATCCCAATTTATTGAAAGCAAGATTGCTAATATTTGTAGGAAAGGATTTACACATTCATCATATTTGTTGTTTTGATTTGACTGAACTTTCAGATAAAATATTTGTTTGAATGGCGTGCTTGCAGATATTAATAAAAATTAGAATAAAAAATATCTAATAAAAATTGAATAAATTAATTAAATAGATTATAACTTAAAAAACTGATACTATTTAACTTGAGACTTCTTTTAAAACATGTTGTTGTTGTTTCTAATGGCACTTGCCTATGGACAAGCTCGCTGCTGGACCCAGCAGCAGATTTAAGCCGAGTGAAGCGTCTCTTGTTTCAAGTAGCGCCAACTAGGGCCAAGAGTACGACTTTTGCTACACACTCATCTCATTCGCTTGCACAACCCCTTTTTACAGGGGGGCACATTCACACATCTCACAGATAGTACACAGAATAACAACCATGCCCGAACCAGGACTCGAACCCGGGACCTCCTGAACACGAGGCAGACGCGCTACCCCTGTGCCAGCAAGCCGGCTTTAAAACATGTAACAGAGATGAATGATATTAATATAAACTGAAAAGAGTATTAAATAAATTAGCGAATTAAGTTAAATTATATATATTTGGATTAATTATTTGGTTATCAATCAGCTACGAGCAATTTGATTAATCAGATTTTTAATAATATTGATTTATCAATTATAAGTTTACTGATTAATAATATAGACTGAAATGTATAAAAATTGAAATTTTTTTATTGATGTATGTAATAACAAAATTATAATACTGATAATAAATATGAAGATAATTATAAATAATTAGCACAAAAACTCTAAATTATTGCTTTAGCCACCAAAAGAAGCATAAGAGCCGCCGTCCTGGCATAAGAGTAGTGTGTCTTTCCCGTAATCAGGGCTTCCCGGGTTCGAGTCCCTGTTCGGGCATGGTTGTTCTTTTGTGTTCTATCTGTAGGTGTGTGAATGTACCTCCTTGTAAAAAGGGGATGTGCAAGCGAATGGGATTAGTGAGTAGCAAAAGTCGTACTCTTGGCCCTAGTTTGCGTTACTACAAAACAAGAGACTTTGATTTGACTTAAAGCTTGTCTAGTAAAGCGGAGAGCTTGACCATAAGAAACAGCAACTGCAGAAGCATAAGAACGCTAGAAACAAATTTCCATTCTGTATTAGTTGGGTACATTCACATATACTTTATGATCTTAAATTAAACTCATAGTTATAATTTTTAATTCTTTCTTTTTTTTTGAGTATATAGATTATTACAAAGATAAAATTCTAAAGTCTTCAAAAATATTACGCCGAGAGTTTGATAAATCCCTGCGTTTCAGACTTACTTGAATTCAAAAAATATTTTTTGGAAGTACGTATATTAGCGTATGAATATGATAACTTTTTATTCCTTTGAGCTAGATGATGAAATTTGGCATGGGAACTTTACATTATTTGTTTCAAATTTTGAACGCAGTAGAAATTTGTCTTTTTGAGAGAAATTGAATACCAAACTACAAAACGAAAAGAATTAGGTGGATAAAATTTCTTAACGGTTTTAATTTGTAGTGTTGATCCAATGTTGAACCAAATATATCAAGTAATCTGTACATTTATATGCAAGTAAATACGTTAACTTAAAAATGCTTTGAAATACTAGTTGGTTGATATACTAATAGCTTTGTGTCAAAATGAACCAATAAAAATATGCCCAACAGGAATAATCAGTTTTCGCTCCTATGCTATAAAGCACAAAGCGTTCACGCGCTGAATATAAACTTATATATCAGAGCATTCGTGATAATCATGGCTTTTCTCTAAACTCGCAATTTTTTGCAGGTGGAAGGGGATAAACATCATTATTAGGGATTATGAAAGAATGTTTCTAGGTGGCTATTTAAAAGGGTTTTGTTTCAGATTAACATTTCCTTTTGAAGCTAAACAAGCGATATCATATTTTAGGTGCCCCATAAAAATATGTTCTGAAATGGGAACTTCTGCTCCATGTCAAAAGATGTTTAATATACAAAAGAAGATGTGACTATTATTTGTTCTAGGGGTCATATACAAACCTAATGATCAAAATCTGCAAGAGATTTTCAATTCTAACAACACGATAGTAAATCCAAAACGTTGAATTTTTGAGCTATCATGATTATATTCTCGATATCTCTCGAAGGTTGAGAGTAACGTTTGTGGGAGGGGACAGTAGATCATCGTGATTCAGAAACCATCATGTTTCGAATTATTGTGTATCGTATGAATATAAGTGATTATACGAATAAATTCGAGCTAAACTGGAGTAAATACAGATAAGATAATATAACACTCGTCTAATTAAGTGTATTTAAGAATTGCCATGTTCTTTTACACAATGGCAAACAAAGTTTTTCTGTTGTTATTGAGACATCTTGTACAAAATTAAATTTTGGAATTATTTTTAAAAATTAACAAGTTCTCTTACAGCCTGACAAACAAATTTTTACAAAATTCAATTTTTGGTATTACTTTTAGAAATTACCATGTTCTCTTGCACGCTGACAACCAAATTAATTTCTTTTGTTGACACATCTTATCCAAAATTAGATTTTGGTATTAAAATCTGAGGCAAAATTTTTGTACAATGACAACATGTCAAATTTTAGTGATAAGATTAGACTAAATTTCGCCCATCCATTTTAACTATAAGATAAATACAAATTGTGTCTGAAATTAATTTTTAAATTTTTTTTAATGTGTCATAAAAAGTTTCGTTGCATTATAATCGATATCAACAAAGGAGTCAATCTTTAGAATAAAAAAGTAAACCGAGAGTAGATAATGACCAAAAATATTTCGAAAATATCAAAATATCGATTAATTTCTATCTGATTAATATATTATTAATCGTTGGATCGTATACGAGAAAGTTTAAACTTTCTTGTATGCTAACCAATAAAGACCTTTTCTTCCTTCGTCCGTATAGAATTCTGGAATTGATTAACCAATAATAACCTGCATAGCATTGGAGAACGATAGTTACGAAAATACATTCTTTGGCGTGAATCTAGATATTTTACTGGATCTATCGCGAGAATTAATTTTTCAGATCCACTGATCATTTGATCAAAAGCTTGATATAAAACTACAGTTGCTGTCATAAAGCAACAAACCAAGTTTCATTACGTAAAATCCTTTTGTTTATGAGCTATTACATTTAAATACATGAAAAAAAAACACAAATTGATAGACTGTCAAACATTTTTCAGATATGGTTCCAAATATGATAAGAAATTATATTTTAGTTGGCAAACATGTCATCTATATATCTCTTAATGCTTTGTAATTATCGAGTTCATTACTATTCAAGCCTCCAGACAGAAATATTTCCTGCCAACGGATTTTGTTCAAAATTTGACAAAAATCTACAATTTTGATGATAATTCTATATACCAATTTCACTTTACCAATTCAAGACGTTTCTGAGTTAACATATTAAAAATGGGTTTTTCATACGCAGGAAGGTCTAATCTTTCGAGAGTCATCAAAATTTTGAATTCGAATTTTTTTAATGACTACAATAATTTCTCTATACGAGGAATTACAATTAAATTCTTCATGGTACGTAAGAAAAATTGAAATGATTAGATGAATAGAAATCTTTAATCAATTTGTTTGACAATTACAAAACTTTCTCTCGCTTAAAAGAAAGCAAAAATATATATTTGAGAGTCGCCATTAATTCTCGATAACTATCCCTCTAAACTATTTTACTTCGAATCAAATTCCCTCTCTAAAACTGACAACCTGGACTAGTGCCCGGGTCATTTCGTTCTTGGGTTGCCGGATCTTTCCGTTCCACGGGATTGATTTCCATTGATCCGGGAGATTTTCTTCCGGCTATCCTCCCACGCAAAGTTTTGTTTTCATTGCAACTCCACTCCGGCGCGCTCTGCACACACACACACACACACATCGAAGGAGATTTGGGAATGAGCTGAAATAAAAACGAAAATGCCCCCCCCCCTCCAAACTTCCAAGAAAGAGGTGTTTTACGAGAAGAAGACGGGAGAGATTTATTTCTTATAACCATACCGAGCTGCATTATATTTTATTTATTTTCGCATTCTGCCATTTCGGATGAGAGATGTGTTTATATGGGGGAGAAGAGGAAAAAAATTAAATTCGCGCTTTCTGGAAGGAGGGATGCTCCTTTTTCTCTGAAGTAAAGAATAAAATTGTTCGTTTGTCTTTCACTAACACTGCTCGTTTACTTTTAGATTAGGTGTTCTTAAAATAACTTGTAGAATTTAGATGATTCTGAATTTTAATCTTTAAAAGTGCACTTAATTTAATATTTGTGATGATGTCTTGAATCAGCTTTTATTTTAATTGCTACAAGCCCCTTTAACTACTTCTCTATTAAATTGCGTAATTCTTCAATTATACTTCACTTGGTTGTTCAGCATTCATTAATTAGTAGGTGTATCCTGATTATAATGAAGTATTTTGTAATTAAATTTCTAATATTCGTCTCAGCTTAAGCTAATGTTTTATTTTGGATATTTAAATTATTTATAGAAATGCTTAAACAACTATTAGGTCAATTTACAGGTGTAAAAGCCTTTGACCTATCAATAGGCAACTGTTTTTATCATGTCAAAAACCCTGTTTTTTTGGGATGAGTTTTTTGGCATCAACAAAAATCCGTAGATGAAAAATAAAGTTGTTAATCTGTAAGCGAAAAATAAATATATTATTATCTGCACGAGCTTCTGAAAAAATCAGCTTTTAATAAAGCGTTGCCATCACCTTTACAGAAGTTCTGATTAAAAATAAGTAAGTTAATGACTGCAGCAAATAAAACCTAGAAAAATGTCCTTTTGAGTGAGTGATTATATGAAATGAAATAAATAGGAAATGCGATATTTTTTTAAACAATAAATGCGTGACGAAAGTTTTTTGGATCGTTTGCCATACTAAAGCGACTCATTCAATGAATCAATGAAAATGGATAAAAATATGATTTAACTCGCACGAGCACGAGGTGCTTGGCCGTTCAAGAAATGATGTCTTGACATGATACGTTGAAATATGCATAGAAAATTTCATTTTAATATTTAACATTTTTTATATTTAAATTATTTAGTTGAATGCATAAATAACTGGTAAGTGTCAAATGACATATACAAAAGTCTTTGACTTATCAATCGGCCACTGTTTTGTTTTGGATATTTAAATTATTTAGATGAATGCATAATTAACAGGTAAGCAAATGACAGGTGTAAAAGCCTTTGACCTATCAATAGGCTACGGTTTTTTCTTCTTCTTATATTGAAAATTTCAGTTCAAGGACAGAAAGATGTGCATACAAAATTCTAGAGGGACTTTTTGTTAAATTCAGGAATCGGTTGGCTAAGAATTCACATCATTAACGAATAAAAAACTTTGGTTTAAGACTACACAATCAAATTCAAGAATCGGATTGGCTAAGAGTTTACATCATTAATCAATAAAAAGAATTAATAAAGTTTTGTCTAAAATAATGCAGTCAGGCTCAGGAGTCAGATTGGCGAAGAATATACTTTATTAACCGATAAAAATATTTACTTTATAAAATTTTGGCTTAAGAGGATATAATCAGATTAGATATACCTTTATTTATTATTGATCGTAATGAGCTATAAATCTATGAACTGCGCTTAATATAGGTTTGAAAATTTACTAATCAACGATGTTACTAACATTAAATTAATATTGACAAACTAACTTAACATACCACTAACTAATATCAATAACAATGAATTAAGGCTTTATAAAATTAAATAATTTTTTATTTTACATTTATAAAACAGGCATGGACCATACTGATTGTTTAGATATCCTTTCAAAGGGAAAAATAAAATTAGCAAAATCTGATCAGTTGTTGAGGCTAAAGGCTTTGTCAAGGTTTTATTTTGCACTGTATCTTGGAAATAAAGGAAGTAGAAGATCATGGGTTGCATTGATAACATATGCACTGGTTTTAATAAAAAAAATTAAGGAAAGGAAGACATGAAATTAAAAAAAATGAGCTTTATAAAATAAAAATCAGCGAACTTGTTGTAGCGATTACGATTGAAGGACTTAGATAACCTTTCACATTGAGAATGCATAATGAAGTATTGTTTTTCATATTCCGCTTGAAAACGGAGAGTATCAGAGAGCAGATGGTTACTGATGACTATATCTAGAGACCATGAGCTGTCTTAATAAGAAAAATTGGGGACATCGAACTTATAGTTATCACTAGTTGAGTAAGACGCTGATTTTTCCCGATTACTCCAGTATTCTGTAATTTTTTTAATACAGAATATCTAAAAAGGCCGGTTACAAACTTTAAAAACATACTAAAAATATAGGAATAAGTCGTTTTTACATTTGAATATTGGCATCGAAAATGCCAAGTGCTGAAACACGAACTCTCAAATTGGATATCTGTATAAAGACAGTAAATATCAAAGAATCTTTGGCGATCAACTCCATCAGATCCTTTTATCTTTTATGAGCTTTAAACTGTAACTTACGGTCCATTCAGTGCTCAATTTCTGGCGCTGTGAACATTGCAAACAAACTTTTCTAATCGCCACAAGTTCTACAAAAAAAATCATTTTTATGTAGATGAATATTGTTCTGTTTATACATCAGAAATTTATGCTATATGCCGGGCTTTGGTAAGAATAACAGAAAAAGGTTATAAAAAACATTCTATATACAGATTCCAAAAGCGCCATTGAAGCATTAAGGAATGCTTCTTGATCAGACCATCCCTTGGTGCTGAAGTGCTTAGAATTTTATATTTATTTAAAAGCGCGGGGAATAGAAGTGATATTCTGTTGGATTCCTGGGCATTCTTGAATTGCTGGAAACAAAAGAGCAGATAAAACTACAAAAAATTCTACAGTAATGATTGAAAATGTTGTCCCATTAAACGACTCCTTTCAAGTTGTAAAAAACCGACTACAAGAAAAGTGGTAGAGCTTTCGGGACCAACAAAAGCAATAAAAGTTATATGAAATTCATCCATTGATAAAGACTTTAAAGTCGTATAATTTAGGTCGGAGATATTCAGTCCTTTTAAATCGTCTTCGCATAGGCCACACGAGATTGATGCATGAATATCTATTAAATTCAGCGCCTGCGCTTCTTTGCTAGCATTGTCACGGTCCTCTTGAAAACTGTGGGAAAAAAATCAGTTGGAAATTCATCCCACCATATGCTCCCAATTTCAGTGGGATTCGGGAGTCATCCATCAACTACCCCAAAGGCATCTTTTTAAGGTTTTTCGAGGACATTTACTTGATTTTGAAGAATTATCTATCCTATTGTAGAAGATAGAGATCTGTAGTAATTTAAGACCTCTAGTACTACTTTCCAATGATCCAGCTGATCTCAGGACTCTCACCACTAGCCTTTAAACCTTTCCTAACCGAGGAGCCTCTTCATGAACTTCCTAAAAGAACTGGTCTCACCAGTCAAAATCTTAGTCTTTCTTGCAGATATAAAGGATTCTTACTATTAAAGCATCAATTATGATGTAGATTGAGAAGAGACGTCCTTCACCTTTTGCAAGCCTGACGAAAGTGTCATTAGCATCGTCCTTCTTCGCGTGTCTGAGATAACATCCTCATTCAAGCTGATAATATGTCTCCACTATCCTGGTCTCAGGCGCATATTCTGGAGATCATCCCCTGAGCTGATGGTATCATTAGAGTTGCCCTGCTTCTTACTCCATCAGGACTTGCCAAAATAGTCACAAACAGATTGATCGCACAATCAGTACCGACATACCATGCCACGGAGGATGGTAATTCGACTTAACACTAGCAGATGGAGTATTGAAAGTTATACTCTTGTTTTCCTTGAGGGATTGCATTCCTTTGGTGTCGTTATATGCAAGCGGTGGCTTTATATATACTCGCTTGATCATGTGTGATCTCAGAACGGTATACACAAATAAATTTTATATTTAAATATTTAAGTAATTCATATTCTGGATGCCAAAGTAAATAACATTCTTAATATTAATATTAAGTAATTCATATTCTTGCCAATGAACTGCTGCAATAAATAAATTTCTAGATTTAAATTAGGTAAGTCAATCCTATAAAATTCCATTATTCACTCACATTGATTTTTATCGTTGATAATAATTTTGTTTTGTTTGATATATGTGCGATTAACTCCGGATGACGTTTGTTGCTGTTTATTGTTTGTCAATTGTCAATTTTAAAATGATATTGGATAACAGAAACAAAAGATTTGTTTCTAAATTTTATTGCTTTCAGAATAAAAGCTAATAATTGTAATATGCTATAACCTTCGCGTAAGGGCAAGCAATAAGTTGACAAAGGTTTATCCAATCACATGAACGATACGGCAGTGTATAAAATAAGAACAAACAAAGCTTCCTTTTTATGCATTAGATGAATACTAAATATAAAATAATATTTCTGCGGACGCAAGAACGTGGTACAGGCAATATGTTTTCTCCATTAGTGGATTAAGTTCAGTCGTTACTAAATGGGGAACTTATCATTTCCCACTCGATAATTCCTTTACTATAAATAAATTTAGTAATTTATATATTTAAGCTAAAAAAATGCCAATAGATAGAAAATTTCTGTTTTTAACATAAGTAGCTCTCAGAACTTAAGCGCCTCACATTAATATGGATTAAATATGTATAATAATACTTCAGCGATGTTTATCTACTGATCTCGATCTGTTTTCATAAGAGACTGTTATTTTAATCGTAAGTCTGAACTTTTTTTCTGAGCAAATGACATCAGCAGAAATCGAAATGCGTTTCATTTCATATCTTAATCGTTTTCGTAAAAAAGATTCAGACCATCTGACTAAAAATAATTTTGTTGACCACAGCTAATTTAGATCCATACATCTGCTTAATACATGTGAAAATAGGCCTTGAGATAATAAATTTGCACAGCTTGTCAAAACTAACTCTCGACTTACGATGAAAAATGATAAACGACTTATTATTTATCTGAAAATAATTATTATGATGTTTTGACTTTTTCGTAAAGCTAGAAAGAAAAACTTGCTAAGAGAAAGTATTATGATCGTCAAAAATATCGAAAGGAAGATTTTGCACAGTTAAAATCACTTTACGGTTTACATTTTGCACATTTACTCACACAATTTTGAAATTGTCTGTATGTCTGTGTAAATGATAGTTTAAAAATTATCTGAGCTAGACAAATAAAATTTAGTATATGGTCCTTACACTAGATTAACATATTTCAGCCACATTTTGAGAGAAACCGATTCAGAGGAAGTCTGTCCGAATACAAGTTAAACACTATAACTACAAAATTAAGAGAGATAGATTTTTAACAATTGGTAGATAGATTTAACACTAAAGTTATCAAATAAAAATCAAATTTGAAATACGTAATAGGAATCAAATTTTAAACAAAATCTTCCCAAGGGATTGATCATCTGTCGGTCTGTATTTTGCATATATCTAAACGTGCTAACCCCAAAACCAGAGATTTATAAATGAAATTTAATATGTCACTATGTTAATAAAATTTATGTTAAGAGTGAAAATTTAGTTTCTATCTGTCGGAAAACTGACTTTTAAAATATGTATTAAGTTTTCAGATACTTTTATATTGACTTCATCGCGACGATTAACCACCTAAATGAATCTTAAATGATTGAAATCAAGTGTGTTGAATTTCGTGATTATGGTCCGCAATTTGCATACACTTAATAATATTCAAGCATTAACTTTCTTCTCCATACTATGAAGTCCACAACTCTCATGTGGTAATCTGAAAATAAAAATCAAAGCAGTCATGGTCTAATCCAAGGTTTTCAATTTTATGGGAGTAAAGAGGGACATTAACATACTTATTCGAGTGTATATAAGGAATCTTGAAAGGGAAGGGTCGGTGTTAGGATGGTTATAATTTAAGAATAAATGCGTTTTACTAGTCGCTTCTTGTCATGCTAATGAAATGCTGAAAATGCAATAAAAAATTTTATCTCAGAAAAGCGATTTAAAAACAGGTCCAATTTAGATACATAATCATCACATCCAGAAACCAGCTAAATTTTCGAGAGTATTAATTTCCATTAAATATTCTATGCAAAACTTGTAGTTGAAGCTGTCACTCTTGTAGTCTTACACCTGTTCCGTTAATTATAAACGTAAACTTTTCTTGGGAATTTCAGCATCTCAATCTGTTGTAAACTGAGCAGATGGTAAATAGAATATTATTTCCTCACTTTTTAATAGCCCAAGAAAACCATATAATTAAATACTTAATAAAAATTAAAAAGGAGATAATAATTTAATTCTACTATCAAAAATTATGCAAGGTATTTTTAAAAAAATGTTATAATTTACGGAAAATTAGCACGCCAATTGGTTGATTCTAAATATTAACAAAAATAATGTGAAATCTAAAAAAAAAATATGTTTTTAATTTTAAAATGATGCGAAAAATCAGGTTAGTGTAATAAAACGAACAGAGGAAAATTCTAGAATTTTAATTAATTAAAAGCTTTGAAGAATAGTTCTAAGTTCTTCATCTCAATGCATTATCGCCCATCGGTTCCAAATTTAATAGTTCTAAGTCAAACTATAGTTCCCTAGAGTGCCAATATACACGGATAGTAAAATGTCAATAAGCACGGATAATAGATTGCCAATGTGCACGGATAGTAGAGTGCCAATGTGCAACTTTAATATTAGTAGAGATAATTTATTCAACTTTCAAACATAATTTTAAAGGGCATCCATCTTTATTTAATTTTAATGCGCCTTTTTTAGGAAATAAAAAATAATTAAAAGTGCAAGTTCAGAGGATTCCACCTCGAATGATTTTTTTAAAAAAATTAACCGTTAATTGAAAAATAATAATATTGATTTTTATTATATTGGATAAAAGAAATAAAGTAACTACCATTATAGTAAATGAAATGTTAAAAATATATTGAAATTTCTCCTCAAACCAGACAGTTTTAAAATTGATAATAAATGCTTAAGAGCATCAATAGCGTAAAGACTTGATCCTGTCTGCTCAATAAGAAGGTATCATTCAAAGACAATTTCTTTATTTAAAGCTTTATGAGCATAAAAACAACTCTTTCTCCTCTAGGTTAATAGGATTGATAATATTCACATCATGGGTCAGTATATTCTGGTTGGTAGAGCGTTGGACTCAATTCCTTAGGTTGCGAGTTCGAACTTCGGCTGCCGAAGATTCTCCGAGTGTGTGATGGCTGGCCCTCGTTAAATCTGTCGTGGTCACAATTTCCTCCATGTCAAAAGTAATACCACTAGAGGTACTGGATCAGAGGTGATCGTTCTTTGTTCCAGATCTAAATTACGATCTGTGGATGAATGAATGAAAATGCATAAATGAAGTCCGCCCCCTGTTAAGGGTTGTGACGTGTCTATAGCTGAGTCGTACTCTTGGCCTTAGTTAGCGTTACTGAAAATCTAAAGATTCCCAATCGGTTTACATCGCTGAAATGTCAGCGGATTTGAAAAAGTGCCATAAATAGTAACAGCAATGCTTACATCAAAGTTGACAGTTGTACATAAATAGTTCCTCTATTGTTTTCAGAGAAACAACCTCGCAAGAAAAGCTAACAGGCTGTTAGCGCATCAGGCTAACGCAGTGGTAGCTTGATGAATCCACCGATATTCATTGGGTGGATCTCAACTCAGAAACTCAAATTGAATCCCAAGAAAGTTTTTCTCACCTCTTTCAAAAAAACTATAGCTAATAATCGAGTTGCTGAGCGGAAATGCTAATAGTCGATTGTGGAAACCAAGGAAGGTTACAGTGGTCAAATAAGTGTCTCAGGCCAAGGAAGCTGAATCGTTACAATAGAAGAGACAAACCTACAATTCAAAACATCGGAGTAAAATAACCTCTCAAGCATGATTTTTCTATTTTTTTCGTCGTCAGGCTTGATTGTTTAAAAGAACTCGATTGCAGTTATTTTATTTTTATTTCCTTATATATGAAGCATACAAGAAAAAATCGTTGTAATTGTCAAAAAAATAAAATAAATTCAAACTGGAAATTTTTACGAATGCCCACGTTTTATATTTCCCTGATTTCGAAAATAGATATATATATTTCGAAATGCGTCTATTTGAATC
Source organism: Argiope argentata (assembly GCA_026289955.1). NCBI lineage: Eukaryota > Metazoa > Arthropoda > Arachnida > Araneae > Araneidae > Argiope > Argiope argentata. The sequence goes on along the minus strand of JAOUZG010038425.1, from coordinate 369,019 downwards.
GAAATCCAAATTAACCTTCAAAAATGAATTGAGCTAAGTGGATAAAATTTGGAAACTGTCTTTACATCTTATTTATAGATTTATATGAAGCTTAGGATAAAATACTTTCTCAAGAAGTCATGCTGTCCTACTGTCCGAGGCAATTAAACATACTAACTGTAAAATATAAAGAGTTAGAAAAATAAAATAAGCACACAGATGCAGCATCTGAAATATAGAACTAATTTATATTGAATTATAGAACTAACTTAAATTCGGAACTAAATCAGTCATGGTATTTTCCATTTCTTGGCCTATTCCTTTTCATTCATACGAATGCGCTTTTTAAGTAATTATTTAGCTAAGATGGTTCACGGTATTGCTATGTAATTGAATAGTAATTTTTTGTCAAATATTTAATTAAATCTCACAGAGATTTGACCGTCTGTTTGTTTGCACATTCTCATAACCATAGACGCGATAGCTCAAAAATATGATGCTTTAAAAATATAATTTGGACGTGATTTTAATAATACAGTCATATGTGTATATAAAATTCTTGAGAAAAGCATGCAGAATATATAATTTTTTGTAGCAGCAAAACAGTGAATTATCGCCAAAAAAAAAGTTAAAATTTTCATGGCAGATTTAGTAAAACCCTTAGATTACTAAAAAAACTATCTTTCGAAACTACTGTTTGTCAATGGAATTCACTTAAAAAACATGCACCTGTTTCTTTTATTATCCTTCAAAGCACACAGCTTTCAAATGTGGAAATATAAATTGAAACACTCGGAGGTGTAGGTAAGCTTGCCGAAGATTCACAATTTTATTTGGGGGAGGGAATAATATCTTCATTAGAAACTATTTCAGAAAGTTTTGAAGAGATTACTATTGTAGATTAACAAATTAATATTCTATACAGGAAATGATTTTTTTCTATATTTTTTGTCTTTAAGAAAAGGAACTTTTATTTTACGTATTTCTATCATGCAACATTTGATTTCAATATCCTCAAGTCCAAAAGAGTGTTATGCAACACTTTAAAGATTCCTGAAATAAATTCTCACTTTCTTTTTGTTTATAGCACAGATATCTCAAAAGGTGATTTCTTTTCGCCGTATTCTATTTTTTACCTCACTAACACCCGCAAAGCGTCAAGAAAAATTGTTGAATCGAAATTCTTTCTTCTTCGCATCCCACTTTCCCTCGGAAGGAAACGGAAAATGTCGCGAAACTAGAAACATCTTACCGGGCTCACGCATTTCCCGGGGACACGAGATTTTATTTATTTTCGATCGCTCCCTCTTCGGAAAATATTTTTGCATCCCTTTTTCTCTATAAACAGCTACATATTTTCAATTCTCTTTCGCTATGGAAACCCTCAGTGCGTAAAATCGATGTGTTTACCTGGAGGGAGGAATTTATAACCCAGGAAGATGTTTCTCCTTTGATGCTGCATTTAACAGCGGTTTACTTGTTTTTTTTTTTTCAAAGCGATGATTTTAGGAACTGAAAAATTCTGACAATAATTAAGCGGTGGTTTATGAGGGTCTTCATCGATTCTTTTTATTTTTATAGAATTTTATTGACTCTTTGTTGTTGTTGCAGAAATGTTGTAGTAGCTTTTAAAAAAAATACAAAGTCGAGATTTGAGTGGATCTCATTAAGACATTTCTCAGTTTATATAGGTCAATAGGTCAGGTCTAAAGCAATGATTATTTAAAAATAGCCTATTACTTAAATTCAAAAAATTAATTTCAGAATAACTACAGAATGATTCTAAGAAGGGACTGATTCCAAGAATGAAATAAAAAAACTCAGAAACGAAATAAGTTAGCAAAATAAATTTTTGAGAAAGATTTTTGCACTCGAATTCTATCAAATTATGGATAAAATCCTAGTTCAAGAAATTTACTTTTGTGTCTACTTTTTCAATATATATATATATATATATA
>JAOUZG010038425.1:341133-352082 GCA_026289955.1 Argiope argentata | reverse complement strand
TTGATACGTTTCGTATTTTAAAACTAAAATTAGTAACGTATCAAATGTTAGTTTAAAGATGCCGTAAAAAATGCCAAAAAGGCATGCTTAATTTATTTTCTACAATATACTAAGAAGGATAAAACGTTCAGGTGTGGAAATCTGAAAATAAAAAAGCTACGCAATTGTGGAGTCATAACCATGTTCAAGATCCATTATTTTTAAGAATAGTAAGTGAGAATGGTGGTTATTTGGAATATTCAACAAAATTTAAGAAACATTTCTCCTATTGATTTTCGTCAATCATTCAATTAATATTGAGTTGGATTTTAGTCGTCTAGTCTCATATGATCATATGACCTCCACTCGCATTGGCATTTATGTCTAAGGAAAACATCAAATCCACTTTTATGACAGAGATTATTTCCGATGCATTCACACTCTGTCGCAAGTAAATATTAAAGACATTTATTTACGGATGACTTAATACATTTATACATCGACTTAAAAATCTGAGATTTCTGCCTGTATTTATTTCTACTATACAGGGTGTCCTAAAAGGTCGTTTGCAAAATTAACATGCCGGTCTGTCATATCATGATGAACTAGATTTACACTGGAACTTGTGTTCAAAAATTCAAACTGCGACCGCTAGAGGGCGATAAGTGCACGAAAACGGGAGAGCGGGAAAAACGATCATTTCAGGCATGGATGCTGAAGGAGAAGGATGAATGAGTTTAGTAACGCAGAAATGACCGACATGCATTGCGTATATGGCGCCGGTGATGGAAATGGACGATCCGATGGGTGACGTTCCAGCAGCTACACGCGAAAACATCTGGTTTCAGCATGATGGGGCGCCTGCCCGCTTTAGCTATGCTGTTCGAGAATACCCCGATAGGACTTATCCTAATCACTGGATAGGTAGAGGCGGACCAGTTCAACGGCCACCACGATCCCCCGACCTGACTCCCCTGGATTTCTACCTGTGAGGACACATGAAGTCCATGGTGTACGAGACACCCGTAACATCGGACATGGATCTTATCTCCAGGATCGTGGAAACGGAATCACGTGTCCGTGACACACCTGGACAATTAGAATGGGTGCGTGAATCCATGGGCTGACGTTGTGAAACGTTCACTATGGCGAATGGAAAGAGATTTGAACATTTGCCGTGATGTAATGATGTTTTTTAATAAAAATCATATTAACACCGCTGTCGATATCATTTTTTCCCCTCCTCATCCGAACCTGCACCTATCGCCCTCTGGCGGTCTCAGTTTGAATTTTCATACACAAGTTCCTATGCAAATCTTGTTCATCATGATATGACAGACCAGCATGTTAATTTTGAAAACGAGCTTTTGGGACACCCTGTATATTAATGATTCTTCTCTGTGATTTGAATGTAACTTAAAAGATTTTAGATTCACTAAGGTGAGATTCTTGGTATTTTAGAAATAATTTAAAAAATCATTTTTATATTTTTCTAATAATATCTTTCACATATTTGCAATACGTTCCTTTTTTTTAAAAAAAATTAATGACAAAATAAAAAAAATGTTTTTTTTTTCTATTTTTATTCTGGCAAATATATACTTATTTGAAAACATCTTTAGTGTTGATGTCTCTATCCAACACCTACGTTGCAGGAATAATCTAAAGGCCCACGCTGCCATTATTTGTAATTAAATGTAGGATCTCTCATCCATCCACGCAATATTTTTATGACAATTATTCACTCACCAATCTTTCAAATAGGTAGTCTAGAGGGAGAAATAAAATTTTTTTAGTTGTTTACATTCATCAACAAATGCGTAATTCATTTATTTTTCCGAAAGCGCATCCCCCCAATCGTTTTTTTTTAATGCTTGTTTAATAATTATTCCCATTTTTATGTTTCCTATTTTCTAATTAATTAGATAATGAATTTCTGAAGAAAAAAAGACAATAAAAATTATCATATGCTATGATATATAATTTTATTGCTTCCAATTAATTTATATTTCAAATGTGATTGGTTTTCTGCAACAATGCATATTTGTAAAGCAATAAATTTTAAAAGGTCATTAAACTCCTTTTGACATTTTCTATTGGTAGAAAATATTAAACGCAAAAAGAAGACAAACTTAATTATCTTTAATTGATTTCTACAATTATATTTTGAATAATTCTCTATGTTTGAATATCTTAATATCCAATGCAACTAAATGTCCAGTTCATTTCAAAATTTTGCAAATTTTTCACTTCATTCTGATTTTTTTAAAACTGCTATTTATTTTATATTAATATTTCAGTAAATTGTTACCTTAATCAATAAATTGGTTTTATTTGCTTCGATATTTTATTTTAGTTGGTTTATAAACTTATAAATGTTTTATTTATTTATTCATTTTTATATCATAGATATAAAAATAATTAAATTTATAAAAATTCTTAAAAAAGTTATTAAATTTAGTAGCTAATAAAAATTATTATTTTATGCACTGATAAAATATTAATTGTTATGATAAACAATTCGACTTCGACAACCATTTGTACTGGTGAAGTAGCTCGTGATAAGCGGTGTGTATTAAACAAAGGCAGCGCATTCTCTTATTCGTGTTTTTATATGCTTCTATTTGTTTTGCTCTTCTTATTGACATTTATTTGACAAGAAACAAAAGTAAGCTTTTATCTCCATTTGTTTAAAACTTTATTAAGAATAATTTTTAACTTTTATTAGCTGACTTCAAAGAGCAGCTGTTCGCTTGCCATATTATATATATTAATTGTGTTAATTAACTTTGATAATATCTTATTACAAAAGAGAAAATGTTATTTTAAATAATACTTATATAATAAATTTGAATTATTATAATTAATAATCTATGTCAACAAACTGTTATTACTGTTCTCGAGTTCCGCTTTACAACGTAAGGAGTGGTGCGGTATCTTCTGAGGGTTTGAACTCCTGAGCATCCGAGAGCAGAAGTCTCACTTCTGGCCCTTTTACTGGATGGAATTCCTTCATCTGCAGATCTTAATTTAGATCTGGAACAGAGGACGATCACCTCTGACCCAGTACCCCCTAGTGGTATTACTCTCGACTTGGTGATCGCGCCAGTCGCCAAACACTCGGGGAATCTTCAGTCGGCGAGGTTCGAACTCGCAGCCCAATGGACGCAAATCCAACGTCCTACCAACCAGGTTATCCCAGCTTAGGTGTTAGATTAATTCGTTTATAAAATAGTGAAATCGCTGTTATTGTTATGTATCTTAAATATGAAGATACATAAATTTTTATCTTGTCATATCTTTTGAATTGAAGAGAGGCTGGGCACAACAAATCATCGATGATGTGTTTAGAAATCATTAGCTTTCATAAGAAATAAAATCTGGCGACAGAAGTTGAGGACTGAGGATTCGGTTTTCGATGAAGTTTCTTCAGTAAAAACAATATAGATTGAAGCAGTATTTTTTGGGGATTACTTTCGGAAATGAAGCTTGGCATGTGAAAAATGAACTTGATAATATTGATTTAGAGATCACAAGAATAAACATGAGTCAAAGAATCTCGAAATCAGTACAGGGATTACAATGAATTCAGTACAATGAAAATCCCTTGAATCAGGTTCAGTGAAATTAGTACAGGGATTTTATCATTGTTCTTTCACATGAGAAATGTTATTTGGAATATTTTTTGTAGTTTCTCTTGAAAGGGAATGCCTCATATCTAATTTCCTTTCCGCATCTTGATGGGATTTTGAGTTGACTATAAGCATAATTCTAACAAGTAATATAAAAAGAAATTTAAATCAATTCCTACTTAGATTGTTAAGAAATTTTTAATTTTAGTTACTTTTTATTAAAGAAATTACAGTTATTGTTGTCGTCTCGTGGGCCACTTTACAACGGAAGGAGAGGTGCGGAAATTTGTGAGGGTAGGGAATCCTGAGCACCCGAGGGCAGAAGTCTAAATTCAAGTTCATACGTCACAAAACCTTTTTGTGGGGTGGACTTCATTCATGCATTTCATTCATTTATCTGCATATCGTAAATTAAATCTGAAACAGAGAACGATCACCTCTGAATCAGTACCTCCAGCGGTATTACTCTTGACTTGGAGAACTTAGGGACAACTACAGATTTAACGTCCATTACACAAGGAGAATCTTCGACTTTTAGATTCGAACTCGCAGCCCAAGGGATGCAAATCCGATGCCCTGTCAGACTGTCTATCCCGGCCTAACAATCACAATTATTATAAGCATTTCATCCAAAAAAATATGCTAGATTTGAATTTTCAAAGTCAATCGTGGCGACGCAAAATGCGCGAATTTTCTACGCCAGTTAGAAAAACGCAATACATATTAGAAATTTTTAATTTTCTTCAATCTGTTTTATTTTAATTTATAAGTACTTCAAAATGAATAAGAAAAATCGATTACTTCACAATGTTTAATTTTAAATATATATCAAACATTATGAAAATAAACTGAATCGTTTGAAATAAGCGGCCTAAAACCTGTTAAGCCGAATCTTATTGGCGTGTAGGGAAAACAAACTGAAATCATTATTTATTTGAGGGGGCGGAGAAATGAATGTTTTTGACAAGAAAGTTACTTTTTCATTAATTAATAAAAAATGAATTAATTAATATTTTAAAAAACTATATTAGCTTCAAATGTTATCCACTTAAAGTTTAAAAAATGTATTTGAACTTGATTGGATTAATAAAAAGTATTTTATTGACGATTGAAAATTTGAACAAGATATATATGGGGAGTGTGTGAGCTAATTGTAGGAACTGAAAAAGATACATTCACTAAAAAGTGCGTTAGATCTGGAATATGGGAATACATCGAAATTTCAAGGTCAAATTTTTTGGTAATTTCAATACTGCTAATAATAATATACAAGAAATATAATTAATTAATGAAATAATTATAAAAATATTATAACATCATTATTTATAATATTACATTCAGACTTTCTGATTTTGTTTCCATCTCTAGATATTTTTTCGACATTTTAGTATGATAACAAAATTAGATCCTCAAACTTCCAAATCTCATTAATATGAATTAAAAGAATATAATCGATGAAATCATGCATAAATTTTCAATAATTGATGAATTAAATTTAAGATTCATGATCAAAATTATATCTATTGACCTTTTATATTTGAAATAGCAGATTTAAATTATTTACAGTTTTCATTTTACACTCCTCCATTTTGTATTGAATACAATTCACTAGTTTTTATAAATTCATTAAGAATTCAAATATTAGCTCTGTATTACTTTTACAAATAAAGTAATTTTGATTTCCCTACAGAAGGACTCAATTCGCTTTCTAACCAACTGTGAGTTCATTATCAAAAAGCAATCACTTTAAAAAAACAAACACGAAGAAAGCATATCCGCTACATCTGAATACCAACATAAACAAAACTCGTATCCTGGCAAAAAAGTTGGAATAATGAGGCAAAACTGAGTCTTCCAATGCAACTTGTTATTCATTTTTTATAACCGGTGAGGCAAAAAAAAAAACATTTGTTAATCATGCTGAACTTGTCAATAATAAAGCGATGAGTAAAGGGGGCATGTCAGGCGAGCTGTTCCTTTAAACTATTTGTCACAGGATTAAATGTCAGAGTGCATCTGAGCATAACAATAAGCAAACTCAAAGAGCTCGGCTTTTTTGTCCTTTATGTCTTTTTAAGCAAGGGAGCAGCGGAAGAGGAGGAAAGGTAGGAGATGTATTGGAAAAAATTTTTAAGCCTCGGCCGTGCTTTATGAGTCAATTGAGGAAAAAAATTGGGAATTTTAATAGAAATTATTCATTCAGGGAAATGAGCAGACTGGGTTTTTATTATTTATAATGTTAAAAACTCTAAAAAAGGAGTATTGATTGGTAGCATTAATAATGTGATGAAAGGTCGCCTAAACAAATTAAAATTTATCTGATTGTATTTGATACTGTTAAGCCTAGTAGCACAAAGTAGAAACGATATAATGGTCGTTATTATTCTAATGTTTTTGATACCAAGAATTCAATGAAAATGTATATTAATACATATTTTTTTTGTAAAATATGCTTATAAATAATTTCAATTGATGACCGTAAGGAAAGAAAACCCAACTAGAGTAGTTTTCTCAAAATTTTTTGGTGCATAATCTAATAAAGATGTTATCTCAAAGAACAGCTTTCTTGGGCCAGGATAGCCTGGTTTTAGAGCGTTGGAATCGTGTTCCTTTGGTTGCGAGTTCGAATATCGGGGACCGAAGATTCCTCGAGTGTGTGGTGGCTGGGGCTTGTTAAATATGTCGTGGTTACAAAGATGTTGATAGTAATGCTACTGAGTGAGAGATGATTGTTCTCTGTTTAAGGTTTAAATTGCGATCTGTGGATGAATGAGAGAAAATACATGCATGAATGAAGTTTTCTCCATAAAAAGGGGTCTGCCGAGTATTTAGCTAAGTCGTATTCTTGGTGCTGGTGAAAAAGGAGAGACTCTCAATCGGTATAAATCGCTGACAGGTCTGTCTGCGGGCTTGAAAAAGTGCAATAAATAACAACAAGAGCTTTCATTGCGTGATTTATAGTTATTACAAAATATTAACTTTTGGCGGGGATTTAATTCGTAGTTATTGAATCTATCGTGCCAATTCTTGGCAAGGGATTAGATGAAAAATTCTTGCGTGTATTAATGATAACCAAATTCGAGCTTATTTTAAACATGATTTTATCAATCGACTAAAACAATAATTTGGCACAAAACTGCACATGTAGTCACAAGTTCTCAAATCAAATTTGAAATATTTAAGTCATCGCGTTTTTGAATTACCACGTTCATATGTTCTGAAAGTACATAGTCACAGAGAGGCAATCTGTAATTAGATTTGGTTAACATTTGTCAGGCGTCTATATCATAGATGCTAAATTTGTGTACCGAATTTTATATATTTAGCTCTTATTATTTTGTAATTATCGTATTAATTTATATTCAAACGTCTGGATTGACAGACTTCCTCAAAACTCGATTTACTCTAAATTTGATAAAAATCTGCAAATTTGGTGCAAAGATCATATATCAAATTTCAAGTATGTAGCCCAAATCGTTTTTGAGTTACCTGCATTCTTGACAGATAGATGGATATTTTCCAAAGTTCTGAGTTTTTTAACTCAGGGAAGTCTAAAATCTGAAAATTCTTCAAAATTTGGAATTCGAATTTTTTTGCGATTATTGTATTTTCTTTATTCTATGCCTAAGAGAAAGTTAAAAAAAAGAGGTTGATTCCGGGTCCCTTTGTTTATTCTAAATGGCATTCTTATCTTCATCATGTGATATTCGATGTTGTTATAAACTAGCAATGTTGCTTTCTCAGCACGAATAGTATTATCGTAAGAAAGACCGCTTTTCAATCAACCCTGTTGCTTGCTGAGCTGGTCAGAGCTTGGCGGACAATTGGCGACTTTGGCGACAAAATGGATATTGCTTACTACTTCACGAATTTTAACAATCCATCCAACAGAAACTAAGATGTACTCTGATTCTCCCAGAAAACTTATGGCTCTCTCCCAGGGAGTAGTAAAAGTCCGTCAGTCTCTTGCATCGGAATTGAATTCAATTGAAGCATAATCGGAATCGTAGACAAGTATCGAGTCTTCGAGAGGATAGCGAAGCAATAACGGAGTGTCAACGTTGATATCAAGTGAATGCTTATCAGCGATTTGCCGATTCCTGTTGTCTATCGTAGAAACAGCGTCGTGTCGTGAGTCTTGTGGTAGTGAGTCGGCAGCTAAAGCGAGGAGAGGAGCTCCGAAGATCCCCTCTCCTGCTGGATTCTGACTGGCCGCTTTGTGTGCTGTGGGCGATTGCTACTTGTGGGCTGCTGTCTGTCGCCTGTCTTCATATTATCCGTCTGTATTTATCATTTGTGTATTTGTAACCTCTGTGTATTTGTGAGGGTGTTAATAAATGTCGTTTTCTACTGAAACCTGCTGATTATCTTTACGCTGTACACTCACTACAAGAGAACCCTGTGATTCGCGTAACAATATTCAGCAGCATATATATTTTTCTATCCTTATAGCTTTAAGCAGGCTAATTTCACTTAAAAATTCATTTTTTTATATTATTTCATGGAATTAATTCGTATTTACAAGTTTCACAACAAACAATTTTTTTTAAATTTTTAAAAGAATATAAAAATATTGCCCATTTGTCAGCAGACTTAACTATTTAATGCTTGATTTAACATTGTAGTTGGAGTTTTTTTAGAACTATAATCAGTTTCCGATTAGAGCCTATTATCTTTTACATTTTTAATCCTCTTCTTTTCTTGTTTGAGAAGAGAAACCGCAGTAATTTTCAAAAGATTTAAACTAAAGATTTCGACAAATTTCTAAGTTTCGCATATCTCTGATTCCATAAACTTGTAAACCATAAACTGAATGTTTTCTGTAATAAAAAAATATGTATTAAAAGTATTTTGAGCTAGTCATGCGAAACTTTATATTTCATCTCAATACCGAATTTATAGATTTTTTTAATCAAATTTGAAACGGTTATTTATAGAAAATTTGTCTTCCCGTTTGAACTGAAGTAACCAAGATAAATGAAAAAGAGCTAGATTAATGTAATTTATTTCCCAATTTTAATATCCTTAACAAATTTAAAATCACGTGCATTAAGGGCAGATAGGTTGCCGTACATTTGCAAGTACAAAGAGTCAGATAGCTCAGAATTTAGATAAATGAAATTTGGTAACTTCTCGGTAAAACTCGAGGTCTTCTGAGTCGTATTTTGATTTATATCCGTCGAGAGTGAGGTGTCTTGTATGTTCACGTGGATTCTTTGCTATATATAATGAAACACAGAAGATTCTTGTGCAAGACTTTTAAAATAAAGTACAGAGCCTTCGTGACATCCACAACCGTGTTTAAAATCCATGCTTTTATGTGTTAAGAAAATGCAACATCTCTATAAGAGAGTTTGTAAAAATATCGAGGAGATCATTCCCACCGACTTGAAGTAAGTCGAAACTTCTGAACTGAACTGAAAATTACTTCTTTGGGTGTATATTATTAAAGGTGTCGGTTTCTATGATAGAAATTTGTTCAGGAGTTTTTATTAGATCATTGATCGTCACCCTTTCATTATGTGGTTCCGAAAATTCTTTAAAAAAATATTAATGAATTGAAAAATTAAGACTTATTTAAATATAAAAAAAATAGTAGCGCCACTATTTATATTAATGGTTGTAACTCCAGAATCCGGAGAGTTTTCGAATCTTGAAACAGGTTGAGCAATTTTCGAATAATACCAGAGTTTTCATCAGGTTTTAATCTGTTGATAGAATGATTATTTGGGAGGGATTTTTTTTCTTAACCTCACATGAAAAGAAAAATCTTCAAGGTATTTAAGCTAAAGGTTAAAATCTACAAGGTACGAGTTTGCTTCAACTCTAGACTGCTAAATTATTTCAACTTCAAAAATTAAACCTTCATTTTTTAAATCTTATTTTCAAGTAACCTTGAACCCCCTCGGAAGCATTTAGTAACTCATGGGGTGTCGCATTGACTTGCTGAAATTGTCGAAATCCTTCTGAAGGCGTAAAATATAAATGGTATTAAGTGACAGGACCCTTACCTACCGTTCACTTTTCAGATTCATCTCTTGACATATTAGATGTTCCTTATCATGCTAACTGCACACACCTCATATCATACCAGAAGTTTTACTAGATTGAACAGTCCCTTGTTGGCATGTAAAATCCAAAGTGAGGTTGTCTCCATATCCGTAGCATTCCATACCATATCCATAAAATACCATATCTATCGCTACATGCCATACCGTTCATCATCCCGATATGACTAAAAACAAGATTCATTAGATAAGGCAAGGATTCAAAGCGGAGTTGGTGCTCGCTGGTAAAGTGTAAAACTTAGACCGTACAGTCAAAATGGCACACGAGTGGACGCTTGACTCAGAAAACTCAGATCAATAATGGTCTGTTGAATAGTTTGCACGCTAACACCTGTTGATGCCGTAGTGCTGAAATCCACGTAATATGAGGAAGTGTCTTGTTTAGAAGTTCTTCTCTGTGGTCGATTATCGTGTTCTTTCCTTGTCCTTTATCTCTTGCTCCAATGCCGGATATTCGATATTCATTACATATACATGAAATTGTTTTTCTCAGAATTTCAATTTCAGCACTATCTCGAATATGCTTCGTGTCATCTTTAGTTTGTTGAATCTAAGTGATTTTGAAACACTACATTCGATTCACTTATGTCGAAAAAGGTATCAATTCGGTTAATAGGTCGATGTTATGTTAAAGATAATAGATTCTGTAGTGGAGTCTGGATATTTACGTTCAATGGGGGAGGAGTGGGTGACTGTACACAAGAAGTAGCAACTCAATTTTTCAGCCCACTCTAGATATGAAGGGGGGGAAATATTTATATCAGCTGATTATGCTTTTGTTGTAAAGATCGTATTTGAAATGTCACCTAAGTAATCAATGCTTTCTGTTACTATCATATTTACACACGAATAAAAAGACTATCAATTTTTTTAAAAAATTGTTCCAAAATCTGAGTTATATCTATTAATGCTGTGATTGGTTATACGAAAAATTCCGTATATTTTTCTAGTTGTATTTTTGAGATGTTGCATTATACCATACCCACAAAACACACAGAAAATCAGATTTCTTGTTGGCGGATTTCAGTTAAAATATGCTGGAAAATTACTCTTTTGATTTAAAGTCCACACACATAAATCATTTTTTCCACGCAAATAAGGGTTTCGAATATTCATATTCACGTGCAATGACTGAGATAATATCAAAAGTGGATTCTGATCATTATACTTGTCTGAAACATGAGCAACAATTTAAGACGAAATTTGTTGTTTGTATGTGACAAAATAAATCTTGAAGGTTTTGATGTTTACATGATATTTGTTGTTTAAG
>JAOUZG010038425.1:296650-310385 GCA_026289955.1 Argiope argentata | reverse complement strand
TAAGATTTTCATTGTATTTTGTGAGGAAAATTTCAGCTATATAAATAACAGAAAATTATTAAAATAAATTAAAGGTATCTGAATCAAGCTCAAAATATTATTATATTCCATGCTTCGGTTCGAATTACCTTAATTCTTTTTTTTCTCTAAAATAAAACATCTAGCATCTTTCACTTTAACCATGCTCATGCATCTAAGTATGCAATAACAAAATTAGAAGAAAATCTAATTAACAAGTTGAATTTTTATGTATAATAAACGTTTATACTTTTCAGTTTTATTCTTATAATACTTCTTTATGTAAAATGGCGCGATTCATGACAATTTATTATTCTACATTTTTTATTGAATTTTTTGATGCATTTTTCAAAAACGATAAAAATTATCGTCTTTTCAAGATCATTATTCATCCATTTTATATGTATAATTACAAATTTACATAACAAACAATAATGCTTTTTTTCTTTAGTAGGGGCACTGCTACGATTACTGCATCTATTTATATTATCTCTTGAATATGTTTTTGAGTTAGTTAACCACATCTTTATCTCAAGAACTTTAAAATTAAACATGTTTAACTAATCTAGACATGGTATAAAATGAAGGTTCCTGAAAGCGCCTGTATGTACAAAAACTCGAGAAATAACTAACTGATATTGGAGTAATTTATACCATTTTGTAGAGCATTTGTTGGGGAATGTTTTAGTATATTAAAGTAATATCAAAATAAAAAATAGGGTTTTATAATTGCGATTTTAACTATGCACTTATCCTCACATACTTAAAAGCCTGTAACTGCGCCTGTGCAAATAGCCAGATCTGTGGTATGCATAAGCAATACATAACTCTGTATACGTCTGATTTTAAACAGATTCCAATATCGTTATGCCCACTAAATAGGCAATTCAACCTTGGCAGGAAGAGGAAAGAAACGTTCGGTAAGCGAATATCAGTGAAATAATGTCCACACTTCGGGAAGGAGAGCCTTTTGATGAGCGAAACAACTGCCTTTCTTTAAATCGCACTGCAACTGAATTGCGGAGACAGAATGAATCTCCTGAGGAGCGAAATGATCGCCTGTGTTTTGTCTACGGACATATCATATTTTTACCTCGAGCAACGCCATGCGGATACTGTTAGTTGTTAAGATTTCTTTTTCTATAATTAAAAAAATAAATGATATAATTATTTGCATTTTCTTTAATTTGATAAATGGTTATGGTTATAAGTTCAATATGACAAAACAAATTTCGTTTACTCGTTTATTGATATAATTATTACTCACCTTAAAACAAATAATCGATAAACGATCAACTCTTTATCGAACTGTGTTTAAAATTTGATTCCAACCTACATTTTGTAAAGACTATAACAGAAATTCATCTATCTAATCTAATTCATCTTTGAATTATCACATTCACATGTGCTTACATAGAGAAATTGACAGTTCAGATTGATACATGGATTCGTTCACAATTTGAAACAATTCTATAATTCTAAAAATAAAACTTATATTCCAAATTTCATCAGTCTAGTTCATTCAGTAATTTAGTTATTGAATCCTCACATGCATCAATGAAATGTCAGATTTTTTGCTGATAGATTTCATTCAAAATTTGATACCGCTATGTAATTTGATTAAATGGACTAAGTATTTAATTTTTTACTTTTACCTTTTACATTTCTCACAAGGCGACAGAAGGATAACATTCCAAAAATGGTTTCTTCCGTTTATGTATCAAAGTCTGAAGGATGAATTTTTTGGCAATTTCAATACTGTTTTTACTGTAATTTGGTTTAGTTTAGTTATATTAATGTCTCGTTTTATATCTACTCAAGGGCAATTTTGGAACAAACTTTGTAATTTTGAACTAAGTTCAGATGACGAAGATGACACCTGGGAAAGATCTCCTTTCTCCAAACTTCTACAATAAACCAATGAAAGAGCGTTTGACTTTCGACATATTTAGAATGTATCAAACCCGTTTTCATGACGGTTCTTCGGTGGAACCGAGTCCCAAAGCTGAAACTCTCCGGATCCAAGGTCTTACCCCCCGGCCACAGCGGCCCTATTATACTTTGATTGAAGTTGTGTGAAAACTTCTTTTTGGTCGGACTAGTAGACCACTTATTACAACATTGCCTAATATGCTAAACAAAGTTAATGGAATCCAAGCTAAAATTATTCTTCAAGGAAGTTCCTTTTTATCATATGAGAATATGATGTTGTTTTGGTTAAGAGGTTTTGATGTCTCCGAAATTTGATGGCAACAAATATTCGTTTTTTCGTTGGTAGATAGCGAGTCACCTGACTGATGACATTTGAGGTTTGTTTTGCCAGTATTGTTTGAGATATTTAATTAAATTTATTGTCAATGGCTTTTTGTTTGTTGTTTCAATGAAATGAAGTCATCTTCCAGTTTGTTACAATTTCTTACTTTTAAATATTTAATTTCAGGCTCAGAAAGTTATCGGGTTTTTTTTTCAGTTTTAACTATCACAATTTTGTAAAACGTGAATTATATTTATTCGTTAATAATATTGTAAGCGCATTCTTACTAATTGTATTTCTCAAAATACTGTAAATAATAGAACATAATTTTAACATCAATTTGCATTACTTTCATTGAATTTTACCACATATACAATAGTTACCAGTAATAGTGAACTTTTCATCGAAATTAGTGGGTTTTTTTTTAATCTTAAAATCAGTCGAGCTCCAAAACTTTGTTTGCCAACTAGAAAATAGTTTTGTTTGCCAGCCAGCTCTGTAAAGAAAAAAAATTTATCATTAGAGGAAGAAGTCTCGTAATTTTTTCAAACCTGTTTAGAATGGTTAATAACTTAAATTAATTAAGACAAATAATCACTAAAAAATAATAACGTTCTCACATGATGACTTGAAATTCGCAACCGTAGATTTCATTTTTTTACTTTGTTTAGATTTTTTCTAAACCAATTTTATCTTGAATTTCGTTATTAACGTCACTCATTACGAGAGCAGATAATGAATTTGAAATCCACAAATTTCACTAAAGTTTCATTACGAAATATACCCCTCGTAAAACACTTCAGTATTTTATAATTTTCTCTTTTTAACTCTTTCAGTAAATTAACCTTAGCCTGTATCCGGAATAAGAGATAAAGCAGTCTTCAGAGGAAAAAAAGTTGTAAATTTTTAACTTGAGAAAATGCTTGAGAATGTGCAAACAGTGGTAATTCTTGAAATTTTGCTCGTTACAACTGTCATAAAATAACTCACTTCCAAGTTCATCGTTATCACACAACCGCCTGATGCGAAATAGATAAGCGGCTTTCCTCATACCCTTGTATCTTACCGTAAGAGACAGTTTTACCTAACACGGTGACCGTGGAGCTTTTACGTATCTTCTGCATCTTAAAGCAATAAAATAAATAGCAAAAGGATGCTACAGATTAGATAAGACGGAAAAAATCCGGGAGTCCAATTTTTATTTAAAAAGACAACAATTACAGGAGACGGTCAGTTCGAAATTTAAAGGCATTCATTCAAATTTTTTGGGGAAACAAAATTTTTTGGACAAAAATGAAAACTTTTGTGGTTATTGCATTGTTCTCCTGCGCTCTAACGGTAAGTATAATTAAGTAATGTTTATAAATATATTATGGATAATTATTATCATTATCATAATTATTATAATCATTATGTATAATTATTATCACAATTATTATGTATAACTATGCTTTATGTATAATCATTATAATTATTATGTATAACTATGCTTTATGTATAATTATTATCACAATTATTATGTATAATCATGCATTATGTATAATTATTATCACAATTATTGTGTATAATTATGCATTATGTATAATTATTGTCACAATTGTTATGTATAATTAAGCATTATAATTATGCATTATGATAATAATAATTATTATTATTATAATCATAATGTATAATTGTAATTATAATTATTTTGTACAACTATTATCATATTATTAAGTATTATAATTATGCATTATGAATAGTTACGCATTATAATTGTGCATTATGTATATTTATGTATTATAATTGTGCATTATGTATAATTATTATCATTATAAGGAATGGTATAATTAATTAAGATTAAATTAATTAATTGATAATAGTCAAATAATTAATAGTTAATAGTCAATCAATTAATTAATTTAATTAATTCATTACCCTAATTATTATAATTATTATCACTATTATAATTAATATAATTATTATCACTCTCATAATTATTATAATTATTATCACTATCATAATTATTATAATTATTATTATTGTCATAGCTATAATTATTATCATTATAATAATTATAACATTAATATCATTATCATAATTATTATAATTAGCATGCCTTATGCATAGTTATTTTCAATAGAATAATTATTGTGTATAATTATATATTTTGCAAAATTTATGTTTGAATAGTTTAGTTTAGTTTTAAATAGAAAACGTTACAAATTTTATTTTTGAATTAAAGGTGCGGTGAAATAAATATAAGGAAACTTATTTAAAAATATTAAATCATATCATGTTTATAAATGAATTGCAAAAGAAATGAATTAAGGAAGAAACGCTTTTTTAACATTAGCACAAAAATTATGCAATTGTGTAATTTTAAGGATTAATTAATAAGCAAGCTTTTACTGAGATTGAATATATTTAACTTAACACTAAAATATTTAGTAAATGTTTGTGATCTTTCTTATTTCCTTAAGAGAAAAAAATCTTAACTGGTTTTGTGGTGCATTTTCAAAATTCTCTCCGGCGTATTGATTTAAAACTATTTAAAAATCTTTAATGTTTACTTTAAAATTCATAGGTTTAAAAGTTATAAAAAATTATTTAACAATTTATTCAAAATTTTTAAATTTCCTGTGGCATCTGAAATTTCATTTGAAATATAATTTTAAAATGAACTAAAAATTCATAAAATATTTTTTAAACTGTGATAGTTAAAAGGTTTTTAAATCATTTTTTAAATATTTTTTTACAAAATTCCTAAACATCATTTTGTAATTATTTAAGATCTCATAAACGATTGATATATGTTTTTAATAGCATTGGAAACATTATTTCTATTAGCGAAGGAATTTTACCGTCTTTGAAACATTTCAATAAAACATGAGTTAATATAAAAAATTTCAACTTCAATTTAGAAATTTTTACGGAAAAGTTAATAAAAAAGACTATTCGAAGTGAACGAAGTTTTGCTGATATATTTCATTTCTTTGGTAATAAATGGCAACAATCCGATTAACCAACAAATTTAACAACTAGTCAATTGAAAATAAGTGTTAAAAAATCCAAATTGACACAATCTCTCTTCGTACTGAGATGCATTTATAAATTCTACCAGAAATATTGTTTTAACACAAAAAGAAACTACAAAAGAAAAGCATAAAATCATGAGCAGATAAAACATGAAAAGAAACATGCCCTAATTCAAAAACTGATGGTTCTATAATTATTTTTATCCCTTGCTTTCTCATTTTAATTCCTGCAGAAAGGAACTAATTACTTTTTATCGAAATTGATTGCAGTCCAATATAAACTGCAACTACGGTTATAGTGAAAAAATACTTATTTAGAAGATAATAGACGAAATAAAAAAAATCCAAATTTACAACTCTTAGCACTAATGTATTCAAAAGATCATATTTTTAATCTGACATAACCAATTAAAATAAAGATAAACAAATAAAAAAATTAATTATTTGTTGAATTTTATATAATCCTAAAATTCAAGTGACACATAAAAAGGCCAGAATTAAAAAAAATAATTACAAGGGTATAAATTTTATGGTTTTATCTATTTTACGTCATTGTAACAAATTTATGATCCGTTCTGAAAAATTAATTGTAATAAAAATAAATCGATAACAGTAATAATATACAACAATTTCGATATAAGACATAACTTTCGATATATAATCAACTCTATATAGTAATAGAATTCAATAATGAAAAATAAGTCCAAAAAGAAGTTCCTCAATTAGTTGGAATTCACAGCAATTAATAGTAAAAAATAATATTGTGCATGACAAAATTATGAAATAAATTAACAATATATTAGTGCTTGCATGCCTCTTGATTTTTTTTCACTTTAAAAAGGCATTTATTGAGAAAAATTAGTACTATATACACTGAAGTGCCAAAAAAATGGTACACCTATCTAATATTATGTAGAGCCCCCACGAGAACGCAGAAGTGCCACAGTAGGGCATGCCATGGATCCAACTAATTTGTGAAGATAATCTGTAGACAGTTCACTCCATGATTCCTGCTGGGCAGTCCACAAAGACACGGGAGTGAGAGGTGGTGGTGATCTCCTAAGGACAGCACATTGCAAAACATTCGAGATATGGTCAATGATGCTCATGTCAGAAGAAATAGGTAATCAAGAGCAGGAAAGAAATTCAGAAGAATTCTCTTCAAGCCACTCGACAGCTGCTGTAAAGATGTGGGGTGGCGCACTATCCTTTTGGAATTGTCCACGAACATCAGAATACACATGGGACATGAATGCATGTAGAAGATCAGAATGAATATTAAAGTACCCCTGACCTGTCATGGTCGAGTCTACACACATCAACGGTCCCAATTCATGCTAATTGTGCATTTCCTTTATCGTCACAGAGCTTCCACCAACTTGAACAATTCCTTGTAGGTATGATTGATCCGAGGTTTCAATGGGTTTTCTCCACACCCGCATACAGCCATCCACTCTATACACTTGGAAACGTGACTCCTCGCATTAGAAAACGTTTTTCTAATCATTAAGAGCAGAATGGAAGTGTTTGCGAGCCCAGGTAAGGTGCAGAGTTTTGTGTCGCTGAGCCACCAAGGGTCCACGAAATGGTTTATGGCTGCGAAAGCTCATATCAATTAGATTACGTTGCAGAGTGCGTACACTGACATTTGTTGATGGACCTGCATTCAAATCCGCAGCAATTTGAGGTAATGTTGAATGTTTATGTCGTGAATCGAATCTTTTCAGGCGTCGATGACCCTGTTCTATTGAGTCCTTTTTCATGTCACACCGCTGTTGGACATTTGAAATTTTACAGAAAACTTGGTATTCGCGGTACACCCTAGAAATGGTCGGTCCAAATTTCATCTCTATTTCGGAAATGCTATGTTTTCTCTCGTGCGCGCCGTCGATTAATCATCGTTAAAAATCGCTTACATCTTGATAACTTAGCATCAAAAATCGATGCATTAGCTTCCTTAGACACCTATTATCTTTTATATGAACTGTCAACCACATCTAGTTATACTGATTGGTTGAACATCTCCATTATTTGCATACGACCTACTATACCAGTTTTTCTAGCTCTTCAGTGTATATGAATCAAAATATTTTCAATCTTTTTTTACATCTTTTCTACATTGGCATTCAATAAGTCTTGCAAATGATTGTCTTCGATTTTTTCAAAAAATCTTTCTGGCTCTTTTTACCATTTACATCAAAATCACCACTTTTAAATCGTCGAAACCAAAACCTACAATTGAAATATATTGGAACAATGCCACCTTAAGTTTCTAAAAGAGCCTAATGGGCTTTGACAGCAGATATCCGAATCAATAAAAAAAAAGCAACGAATGTCGAAAAGGAAATTTGGAGCGTTCCATGATTGGGAATTTTATACACTGAGTAACTCAATAACATTAAATGGAAAACTTTCAAATTGATAACAATAAAGTAATAATAAATTGGTAAAAATCAAAGCATTATCGTTTATATGGATACTTCGTATATTTACCCATATCTGTGATGGCTTCCTGGCATAAGGGTAGCGCGTCTTCCCCGTGATCTGGACGTCCCGCGTTCGAGGCTCGGTTCGGGCAGGGCTGTTCTTCTGTGTTCTATCAGTAAGATCTGTGAATGTGCCCCCCTGTAAAAAGAGGCTGTGCAAGCGAATGTGATGAGTGAGGGGCAGAGATCGTACTCTTGACCCTAGTTGGCTCTACTGAAAAACAAGAGACGCTGGTTATGCTTAAATCGCTGACTACCTCAGCCAGCTTGTCCATGATAAGTGCCATAAGCAACAACAACAACAATATCTGTTCGCATGTTTGCCAAAAGTTGGGTTTGGAAATAAAATACACCCAAATACTTGAATCTACGGCAATGTTAGAAACTGAGCAAGAATTACCATTTAGTTTTACTTCTTAACATAATTCATTAACCTAGTAGCAACGAATCTTGAATTCGAAAACTCAGCAAAACTAAATAGAGTGATAAAAGTGTTTTTTAAGGATTCTTGTCAATTTAAGTATCTGCTTAGTTTAGCATCTAACCGGCATAATGACTTTTCATGCAGGCAGTCCTCGCAGGCCGTTGTGCTGAGCAGGCGGCGTGTGCAGCTGGCCAGTGTTGCGCCGGACTCCCCTTTTTCGGAGGAATTTGCCGGCCTTTGACACCTGTTGGTAAGTTCAATTATCGTTGCAGTGTTCATATAATATCTGCTCTATTTGTTCTAGGTGTGTAGCGGATAGCGCTAGGCCCGAACTCCTAATCTTATGGTTAATAGCCGAGTAACAAATCCGTTGGGCCAAAAGTGCACTTCGGTCCGAGGGACGTTATCTGGATTATATGTAGAAGCAATCACCACATTGTCATAAAATTATATAATTTTTGTTCAACAAAAAATAAAAAATAACACGAAAAAATTTTAAGTCAATTCCTATTTAGGTCAACAAAGAAAATAATCATTTCAGTTACTTTTTATTAAATAATTACAATTAATATACATAATTTATCAAATAATTATGGATTTTCACAAGAATTGATGTAGAAGAATTGTAGAATATCGATGTAATGTTTCTAGTTCCTTAGCACTCTTGAAATTAAAACATTATTTTAATATTCATCATTTTAATAGAATTTTTTGAATCTTTTTTATATTATTTCATAATTTTAATACGATTCTAATTTTTATATTATTTCATAACTTCAATCTGATTCTAAATTTTATATTATATAAATCGTTTTTATATTAGATTCATAAAATGTACGTGTTAAAAGACTTTAAATACAAGAATTTTATAGTCTAATTATTTTAGATAGTTTATTGAATATTCTTTTCAAAGTAGATAAATAAAAAAATTGAAACATCAACAAAACTTAAAAATTTAAGATACCTTAAGTATTTAAGTTGTTTATTGAATTTTAAGAATATCGATCAGTTACAAAACGATGAAGTTGTAATAATAAAACTTCAAGCAATCTGTAAAAGATATATATTTTTTAAAAAAATAACGAATTAACTATAAACAAAAATATTTTTAATCGCACTTTTGTTTAGTATTTTTTATGCTAAAAAGTAGATAATTTTTTTATTAACAAGTTTAAAAACATAATAAAAAATATTCAAAGCGTGGGGCGTTGAGATAAATATTTTTCATATTATTTTTTGGTGCTTTTCAAATACCATTATTAAACATACCTTGGATTTCTAAATTAGTTGCTTTAGTAACGAGCAACTACCATATATGTAACAAAATTAAACCAGGAATATTATTTCAGAAAATTCTTTTTTTAAAATATGCGATAAAATCTATTTTTATTTAATATTTTTCTTAATTCGTTATTATGATTTTATGGTATCAAGGTCATTATCTTTTGAAGTGAACATCAAAAAAGTATCTAGACAGAACTTTTTTCTGAAATCAATTACCACTTAATAAAATTTCAAATGCTTTGCATATTAGAAGCATTTTCTCTATATGTATGGGAACTACTACCTTCATATTAGGGAGTCGTCTCCATAATTAAACTGATTCAAACTATTTTCAAATCACAAAAAAAATTTATCTAAATATATTGAAATTATTGAAATTAAAATAGCTCAGATATTGAATAACATTAAATAAATGTTTGGCGAATTTAGAACCAATTGGAAGTTTAAATTTTCTGATGTGAAAGAGAATTCCCATTTTTCAAACATGACTGGTGTAATGCATTTTAGAATTTAATTATTAAAAACTCAATAAACATGGCAAAATTTGTGGATTTTTAAAAACGCAAAAGTATATACTTTTTACATAATTTTTAAATTAACAAGTTAAATTCAAGCATAGGTCCGGACGAGACTAGTTGGTAGGGCATTGGATTCGCATCCTTTGGGCTCCAAGTTTGAACCCGCCGGCTGAAGACTCTCTGTGTGTGTATGTGAGTATGGTAGCTGTCTAACGGTAAATCTATCGTTGTCACAAGGTCTATCACGTAGAGAGTAATACCTTTGGGGTTATTGGGTCAGAGGTGATCGTTCTCAGTTCCAGATCTAAATTACGGTCTGTAAATAAATGAATCAATGAAATACATAAATGAAGTCTACCCCGTAAAAAGGATTTGTGACGTGTGTAAGCTAGAAAACAGACTACTTCCCTCGGTTGCTCGGGGTCCATACATCAGAAGTTACTGCACCCCTCCTTCCGTTGTAAAGCGGAACATGAAAACAACAACAATTCATGCATAAAAAATGATAAAATGTTAATACTAATAGAAAGAGCAAGAACTTAAGAATCACTGTTTCAAATTTCACCCCTTTCTATCAAAGAGTTTTAGCAATGGCAAAACGCTTTCAAAACAGCATGCGTTTTGCGGTTTGTGGAAGAGGAAGAAATCTTTTTGGTTGGAATTAAACAAATTTTAAAATGGAAGGCAAACAAAACATATTTTCCATCGATGCTAAATTAAGATTTTTTTCTGTTTAAAATAAAGACTGATGTGAGGTTAAAGAACCGATGCGCCGGCTTGCTGGCACAGAGGTAGCGCGTCTGCCTCATGTTCTGGAAGTCCCGGTTCGGGCATGGTTGTTATTCTGTGTGCTATCTGTGAGATGTGTGAATGTGCCCCCCTGTAAAAAGGGGCTGTGCACGCGAATATGGCGAATGTGTAGCTATAAGTCGTACTCTTGGCCCTAGTTGGCGCTACTCAAAGAGACGCTTCATTCGGCTTAAATCTGCTGCTGGGCTCAGCAGAGGGCTTGTCCATGGCAAGTGCCATTTGACACAACAATAGAATCGATGCATGTAACAGATTCTGTAAACATGTAAATGACACTTAGTGTTCGTAAATTTACATATTTTCAAAAAGGATATTTTTCCATGAGTATTTTTATATATTATGACCAATGATAAGACACCGGGTTCTTTTTTATGAAGACTGTACAAATAATATTCAAAGAGAATACAGTCTTTTGACTAAATGTAAATTATCCTTATTCTTGTTTCAGGAGGCAAATGCAAGGTTGTTGACAAAGTTCTTCCGATGTTTGGCGACTTTTACATAGGCTCATGCCCATGCGATGAGGGATTACTTTGCGTGCAGAGCGGGAAGAAAAAGGTAATGTATGCTCTTCAAACTATTTTATGGGTTTTGTCTTCGTTACTATATAACTAGAAATAATGTTCTAGCTAGATCATTGAAACTTCGGTCTGATAGTGTTCAAATCGTACGAGAAAAAACAATTTACTTATTTGTTAACCAAATTCAATTGAATCAGATAATATTATACAAGTCAATTTTAACCTCCATCGTTCGTATTTCAAGAGGAAAAAGATGGAGATGATACTGGGAAGCGAAAAACAACTTTTCATATAGATATACAGGGTGTCTCAAAAGGTCGTTTACAAACTTAACATGCTGATCTGTCAGATCATAATGAAAAAGATTTACATAGGAACTTGTGTCCGAAAATCCAAACCTACCGCTAGAGAGCGATAATTGCACGAAAACGGGTGAGTGGAAAAAACAATCATTTCAGGTTTGGACGTTGAAGGAGAAGGATGAATGAGTTTAGAAACGCAGAAATGACTGACATTCGGTACGTATATGGCGCCGCTGATGGAAATGGACGATCTGATGGGTGACGTTCCCATGGAAATATCTGGTTTCAGCATGATGGGGCGCCTGCCCATTTTAGCTACGCTGTTCGAGAATACCTCGATAGGGCTTATCCTAATCGCTGAATCGGTAGAGGTGGACCAGTCCAATGGCCGCCGTGATCCCCCGACCTGACTCCCCTGTATTTCTACCTGTGGGGAACAAATGAAGTCCATTGTGTTCGAGACACCCGTAACATCGGACAAGGATCTTATCTCCAGGATTGCGGAAGCAGAAGCTCGTGTCCATGACACTCCTGGGCAATTTGAACGGGTGCATAAATCCATGGGCTGACGTTGTGAAACGTGCATTGTGGCAAATGGAAAGAGATTTAAACATTTGCTGTGATGTAATGATATTTTGTAATAAAAATCATATTAACACCGCTGACGATATCATTTTTTTCTCCTCATCCAAACCTGCACTTATCGCCCTCTAGCGGTTTCAGTTTGAATTTTCTTACACAAGTTCCTATGTAAACTTTGTTCACCATGATATGACAGACCAGCATGTCAAGTTTATAAACGACCTTTTGGGACACCCTGTATATAAATGGTAAGCGCAATCAAAGTTGTCTTTGAGCTGTTATGTGATGTGAATAATTACCACTTTTACGTGTACATAATTATGAGTCCTTTTTCCTCCGTTTCATTAACTGAAAATATTTTAATGGTATCAGACGCAGCACATATTTGAAATTTGAATTGGACGCCATTTCCTTTTTAGGCGATATATCAAAGAAGAAATTTTTTTTCAATTTGTTTAGAAATTAAGAATGCAAAGTTAAGCTATGCAATCATAATTTAATTAGATTTCATTTTAAATTTTGGATGCTTTTTATTATATTTTTCATTGTAATTGATCCCTTGCAGTTAAGATTTTACTTAACTATGTATATCAAATTTTTGAAGCATAATTCATAAATTTATTTTTTTATTTCTTTTTATATTTATCAGATTTGTACAATAAATTCAATGTTCTGTAATTTTAAAATTAATTATTTTCTTTCAGCTTCCTTTAAATTGAAATAAATAAATAGTTTAACTTCTCAGTCGCACCGGCTTTGAAGTTATCCCCAAATATCTCTTGAAAACTGATTAGCATAATTTTAACTACTGACATCGATCTCTTTACCTGAATAAATTCACAGTTTAATTGAAATGCACATACAGCATTTTCTTGTGACTTCACTATCAAAGAAAGAAGAAAATATTCTTATGTAATGCATAAAATTCCAGAAATTAGTGTCATTTGTTTCTCTTTTCTTTCACCCATTGCCAGAATTCACACATATTTGGTTATTAATCTATTTTACTGTAAAATCTTAAAATCCCGCAACAGAAAATTTCCCCTGAGATACTTAGAAGAATAATGAAACATATAATTAACAATATTTTGGCAGAATAACAGTATTTATAGCATAATTTTTAAAATTGCTGAATATATAAATTTTAGAACAATGGGATCTGTCAGGCGCCTCCACCTCCACCAACCACAGTTGCTCCTGAACCTCCAGTGACAACTGCAGCACCAGAAGTACCTGAAGAGCCATCTAGTAGCGCTGCGCCAGAAGTACCTGAGAAGCCATCTAGTACCGCTGCGCCAGAAGTACCTGAAGAGCCATCTAGTAGCGCTGTACCAGAAGTACCTGAAGAGCCATCTAGTAGCGCTGTGCCAGAAGTACCTGAAGAACCATCTAGTAGCGTTGCACCTGAGTTACATGACGATAATAGTGTTTCTAATGAAGAGACTTCTTCAGCCGAAGAACCCGCTTCGAGCGGAGAATCTGCCTCAGCCGAAGAACCTGCTTCAGGTGGAGAATCTGC
>JAOUZG010038425.1:207806-286898 GCA_026289955.1 Argiope argentata | reverse complement strand
TTTTTTTCTGCACAGGTGGCGTTAGCGGGCAGTTGCGCTGAACAAGCGGCATGCGCTGCTGGTCAGTGCTGCGTCGGACTTCCCTTTTTCCAATTTTTAGGGATCCCCGGAGGAATCTGCAGAGCTTTGACACCTGCCGGTATGTTGTTGCTGCTGTTGCGTAATTTCAGTAATAGTGAAATATGTTCAGCATATTTGTATTTATCTGTGGATCAAAATTGAAAACATTTTTTCAAATCAGAAATATTTATTGATTTCCTTTCACCTATTTTTCTTTTCTTATAACTTGTATTTAGATATTGTTTTGTCAGCTTTTTATTCTTAAAACCTTTTTCTGTTCCTTAGAAAGTAATAACTAATTCTGATGCCAATCTAAATCCTAATTTCTTATTAGTGTGGCACATTATCAGTATATGAAAAATATGATTTATACAGGGTGTTCCCAGAAAGACCGGATAATCTCAGCACAGGCAGATTAGTTGTTGGTAAGATATAAAAATTGTCCAAAGAATGGTACCTCTAGGACCCATAGTTTTCTAGAAAAATGCAAGAGAAAATGTATGATATCAAATCCAGTTTAAAAAAGCCTTTATTCGGCCACTGGATTGGACGTCGGGTGTTGTTTCATGTCCACCACAATCTTCAGATCTGACCCCTTTATGGGTCCTCTTAAATTAATTGGTTTATTGAGACTCAGTTACTTCAAAAATGGACTTAGTCCATTTTTATACACAGTGCGTTTACTTTTGTGAACACTACAATGTTAAAGCGTGTACAATCAACCAATGCACGACGTAATCGATCATGCTTCCATATGCTTAGAAGACCTTTCGAAATCCTCCTATTTAAAATTAGAACTGATGCTCATGCTTCGAATAAAGGTTTTTTCGTGAACCGGAAATGACGTCAAAGTTTTTCTAGAAAACTACGGGTCGTTGAAGTACAGTTGTTTGGGTACTTTTTATGCATTCTAAACAACGAATATGACTGTGCAGAGTTTATCGGTCTTGCTGGGACACATGTGTAAAGTTTCCATTTATTAAGTAGATTCCTCATAGATACCACTTACTGTAATAGTTCCCTTTAGACGAGGAATGGGTGGGGTTGCTGATCAGTGATTCCATCAAGTTTTCCGAATGGCATCTGATTAAGTCGAAGTGTTTCTTGCATAATCAGGCGAGGAGTGTGTTATAGAGTGGGTAAAAATCCCCAATGAGTTGGTAGATAGTTCATCCAATCAATGAAATCTAGATATGGTGGACGATTGTAATTTATGTTTCTTTATAAATTTCTTATGATTGAAGATCGAAACATAATTTATATTAGATTAAATGTCACTTTATCATAACGACTAATTTTTGTGCCAAAAGTTTTTCGATACCTGTCGTAAGCACAGGATTTGAGGACTTATAAGTCATTTAATTCCCTAATTAACGATGCTTTTTTATCTTAATTTGTAATATCTCTTCGGAAAGCTTTCATTAGTTATATCCTTTTCTATTCTCTTTAACTTTCATAGCACCAAATACTTTGAAAGAATTGAAGAAGTGGAAACGAATCAAATGAAATCTACCAATAGGAATTTTTTTAAACTTTTAAAATTTGATTGTATTCATCCCACAACATCTCTCTACCCTATTTTATGGTTCTTTTTCTAACTTACATAGCTTAACAAGATCTAAAACTTTATTTTCGAATCAAAACAATAATTTTAATAACAAGATATAAAAACCGAATCATTTTTAAATACATTTTATTAAATCTCTATTTGCATTTATGCTTATAAAACTTTTCAAATATACTTTTACTATCCATCATAATGTCTTTACTTTAACACCATTCTGCATTGTGAAGACAACAAGCAAATAATGTTCTTACGTATTAAGCCGTTGATCTTTATCACCAAATTTGAAGGCGTCGCCAATGAGTTGCTAAACCACCAATAATGGTAAACGGCCACCATTATTTTAAAAACCTTAACTGCCGTCCACCATTTTGTTGGTTTCGTAGAAGACCATGAAATGCTTTTTCTGTTCTCATTTTTTGACTCATTAAAATGAGCAAAATTTTACATTTTCACGCCAACGAAAATGATGCAGTGACGTATTTCCAAAATTATGGAATTACTCCATCTAAAAATACGTGTTTGAATGGACATGAGAGGAGTTTATACGAGAAAGCGGACAAACAATGTAGGTATCAAATGTATCAAAGAGTTCTCGAGGTGGCTAGTGACCGTTGGCTCATCGACGGTCTAATACGTAAGTACCACAAATAATAATAATATTTGTAAATCCTCAATACTACAGGAACTAAATTTTTACTATACAATTTTAGGAGGAAAATGCAAGGTTGCTGACAAAGTTGTTCCATTGTATGGGGACATGTATGTAGGCTCAACATGCCCATGTGAAGAGGGACTAGTTTGTGTTCAAGTCAAAAAGGTAACATACTTTTCTTTGGACTATTTTTTCATTACTTAACTGAGTTATAGTAATGTTTAAAACAAGTTTTGGGCTATGGGCACTTATAACAGCATCAGCTGTATTGCGAACAAATGATCTAAAAGGAAAATGTTTCATTTTTTAACAAGATTAATCTAGTAAAAAAATATTCTATCACATTGAATCATATGATATATCGAACACTATTTATTTTCATCTAATAAGATAATAAATAAAAACAAGGTACTGTGTTCTCTTGGCTAACATATATGAATTTAATTTTATTCTCTATTTTTTGACTAAAGGATATCTACTTCTTTCTTTATCATGAACTGCAAAAATGAACTAACATTTTTTTCATGGGGATGTATTCACTTAAAAACTTGAGTGAATCTTTAGTATCTAATTTCTTTTATAGTCTATATTACAACACAAAATCTTTTCTATTTATTTTATCTTATCTTAATCAGTTTGATACTAATCCCACACAGGGAATTATTATCAAAATCTCCACAAAAACGAAAATGTAGTTTTCCATGATTTTGCTTTCCAAATGAGAAGGAAATTTTCTTTTAAACCCATAAAATTCTTGAGCTTGAAAACACCTTTAAATTGGACCTTAACATATAAATGATATATCTTTAATTATTGATTTATTTTAAAATAAAACTTTTAAAAAGCCACGAAAGTAAAAATTCTACTAAATTGCTTGAAGGAGAATGTTTAACATTACTGAATATATTGGTTTAGAACGATGGGATCTGTCAGGCTCCACCACCTCCACCAACCACAGTTGCTCCTGAACCTCCAGTGACGTCTGCAGCTCCAGAAGTTCCCGAGGAAAGTAGTGCTTCTGGTGAAGGATCTGCCTCAGCCGAAGAACCCGCCTCAAGTGGAGAATCAGCCTCAGCTGAAGAACCCGCTTCAAGTGGAGAATCAGCCTCAGCTGAAGAACCCGCTTCTAGTGGAGAATCTGCCTCAGCCGAGGAATCTGCTTCAAGTGAAGAATCTGTCTCAGCCGAGGAATCCGCTTCAAGTGAAGAATCTGTCTCAGCCGAGGAATCCGCTTCAAGTGAAGAATCTGTCTCAGCCGAGGAATCCGCTTCAAGTGAAGAATCTGTCTCAGCCGAAGAATCCGCTTCAAGTGAAGAATCTGCATCAGCCGAAGAACCTGCTTCAGAAGGAGAATCTGCCTCAGCTGAAGAATCGGCTTCAAGTGGAGAATCTGCCTCAGCCGAAGAATCGGCTTCAAGTGGAGAATCTGCTTCAGCCGAAGAATCGGCATCTGCCGAAGAAGCCGCTTCTGATGGAGAATCTGCCTCAGCATAAGATTCTCAGAATTCTGAATCATCTCCTGCAGATAAAGGAGAACCAGCAGCAGAAAGTGCGTAAATTTCGATTTACGATATTTCTCCGATAATCTTGAGATGAATTATATGACCATGTGAAGTATTTGCTTCAACAGAGATATAGAAGCAACAATTTTCCTAAAACTTTCATTGAATGTAATTAGTGTAAATAATGTGTATCGTTAAATGTCTCTTTATTTCAAAAATATTGTAGCGACAGATTAATCTTTTAATAACATTGCTATTGTAATAGAGATAATAAAATGATTATTTTATTATAATATATGTGCTTTTTTATACTTATATATATAACCGAAAGATTTTTCCTATTTATACTATGTTAAAAGAAGTGAGAAGAATTGGAAATTTGTTTTAAAGAAAAAACTTTTGACCTATTAAATTTAACTTTTTTCCTCATAGGAACTCAAGAAAAAAAAGAAAAATTAAGCAATAGTCGGTGTTTTATACTTGAATATTTTAATGTCTCTATATGATTTTAATTTTCTTGATCAGCAGAAACTCACTTTTACTTTCCCGTATATTTTAAATCAGAAAGTATTTTAATCGTCACAATATTTAGAATTCGGGATTTCTACGTATCAAACCTACCTGATTCTCCAAAATGTACTTTCGATATTTTGTCTGTCTCTCTGTGAGGGAGTGCATAATTCAGAAACGATTTAAGTTTAGTGGATGAAATTTTGCACATGTTCCCTGCTACAAATAGGTATATTTTTATATTTTGAGCAAAATTCAGGAATCAATCGGAAGTTCGTTTGACTGGCCGACTTTCCGATTGTAAATGAACACGATGATTACAAAATGAAAAGAGTTGAGAGAGTTGGATTTTAATGGCGCAAAATCCAGACATGTCTATATTGAGCCAAATATTGGCGAATGGTCATTTTGCGCCAATATTATCAAGTATAATGAAAATATAAACATATGGTAATGTAAAATTACAGTGAAAAAAGTTCTAAATTACACTTAATTCGTTTTTAAAAAATGGTTAAGTATTCAAAAACAAGTGGCACATAATAAAAGTAATCATATATGATGTAAAAAGCCAATGCACTTCTACAAAGGAAGATATTGGAATTAGGATTTTTTACCACTACTAGATCAGTAAGAGATAAAATCGTTGTATTAAAAAAATGATCGAAGTTGGAAGTTAAAAACTGGGCACTCGGTTAAAATACGTACAACAGATAATGTGTTTGGTAAACACTACAAATGGGCGCGGTTTTACCAAAAAGTAAATACTTATGCATTAACCCTTAATAACCTAGAGTTTCAATTTTGATACCAATCTTTTAAACCGAATGTTCACATTACTATTAGTTTTTTTATAGGTTGGCTGTACGTATTTCACTGTTGTATAATATTCTTTCCAACGAAATTTTAAAAAAATCAAATGTCATTATTGTTTTATTTTATCTATGACATATTACTCGCCCGGCAAAGTGAACAAGTAAACACATTTTACTAAAAGTTTTGTTGACTACAAATTTGATATATTTTCTTTTTCTGAAGAATATAAATACTTGCGATAATAAAAACAATCAATGTTTCGCATTATTTCATGCATAGGTATATCTGATTTCTTTATGGCGTTAATGCCTGAAGTATCAAAATTGATACCTGTTTTTTTTTTCTAAATAAATACGTAAAATAAATATTGTGATTTTTGTAGCTATCTTTCCCTTCATCTAGACCCTCAAGCAAACACAGTAATATTAAAAATAAATCACTTTCGTAAATCAGGCTACTAAGGGTTAAAAAGATATGCCCAATACGAAGACGAATCAGTATAACATCCTTCCTCTTAACAAGCCCTAGCCCATTTGCTAAGAGTAGGTTTTAAAGAATGTCATTTGTTAACGAAGAGCTAAATAGATACACTCACTGGCCAATGAATTAGAAACCTTTGAGATTCGCATTTTGATGCTTGCTAGGGATGAAGTATGCAATTTTTGTGTTATGACGTGGGTTACAAGCGGAAATGGCACCATGGTGTTCCTCAAGGGTGAACAAACAGCCATGCGATGTTGAACCCTGCAATGTTGCACTTTTTTCCTGATGGCGACGGATACTTCATGGACGATAATGCAACTATGTATCGTGCCAGAAGTGTTCAAAATTGGTTCCCTGAGCCTCAGTCTGACTTCCAGCACCTTCCCTGGCCATCGCATTGCTCGGATCTTATCCCCATAGAAGATGTGTGGGATAGGGTGGAAAGACGCATCCGACAGCACTCTCCTCCTCCATCTAATTTATAAGATCTAAAAGGCTGCATAGCCAATACATTGTATTCTGTGGATGTAAATGCACTCCAGAAGCTTGTAGACTCGATGTCCAAACGAATCAGAGCAGTTATCCGTGCAAAAGGTGGTCCAACAAAATATTGATCTTGGGTTTCTTATTGATTGACCAGTGAGTGTAATATTAACTATACAAATTTATTGTCTAAATTTTAACTACTTCAAATATTGTCCCGATTCCGTTTAGAAGTTAATAACCTGTTGATTTGTTTTCACATATGAACATGATAGTTCAAGAATGCAATGATTTAAATAATTGATATGTGAAATTTGATGTATGATCTTGTTATTAAAATAGTAATTTTGTGCCAATTTGAGTTTTAATCGATCGTTAAAAAAAGGCATCAAAAATGCGTATCTTGCAAATTTTCTTTGCTATACAACGAAGTTTTAAATTATCATGTTTGACATTTTAAAAAAATCTCATAACGTTTAAATGTCACTCAAAATCTAAAGTTTTATGCGAGATGGAAGGAAATAAAGTCTTTATTAGAGAAAATGTAAGAAAATTTCAAGCAGACCGACTCTGCTATATCATATACTTGTGAACACGAGAACTCAAAAATATAATGATTTTGTAAAATGATATTTAGTCTTTAGAATAAAAACGTAGATACTTATTAAAATTGGGCCAAAGTTTAAAAAAAGGTTATTAACTTTCAGTAAGCATATGAAAATCAAATTTGAAAAACGCAAATATCTCGATTAATGATAAGCAAAATGCGTTAATATGAAGTCATCTTAAAATTAAATACCCACATTTATATTTTTGTTGATATGGCAACCAAATATATAATCGAAACTTTATTTTTATAATTCATCAATCCAGAAAGATCTTGGCGTGTTTGTGGGGGGGGGGACCTCTAAATTCTTGATAATGTCATATTACATCAATGTTAATAAAACCAATTTATACTTGGACCATGGACCGACTTAAACTAACTGGGTCCCAGGGCAAAGCTTTTTTGTTTCACTATTTTAGAAATGAAGAACCGAACTCTATTAATGAAGAAGAAAAAAGATTAAAATGAAATCTGCTATGCTTATTTCAATGCATCATGTCGGAACATCATTTCTTGAACGACCAAGCACCACGTGCTCATGCGGATTAAAATTATATTTTTACTCATTTCAATTGTTTCATTTGAATGAGTCACTTTAGTATCGCAAACGATCCAAAAAACTTTGTCTCGCATTGATTGTTTAAAAAAAATATCACATTTCCTATTTATTTCATTTCATGTAATCACGTGCTCAAAATGACATTTTTCTAGGTTTTATTTTCTGTAGTCATTCACTTATTTTTTAATCACAGCTTTTGTAAATGCATTGGCAACGCGTTAATAAAAGCTGATTTTTTGAGATGCTCGTACAGATACTAAAATTTCAATTCATTGTCCATGCATTTTTGTTGACGCTAAAAACCTCATCCCATAAAACGACATTATGTTCTGACATGATAAAAAAAAACTTTTAATTATATTTGGAACACTCCTCAGCATGCAGGGCAATTTCCCTGTATGCCCCTAACTTAGTCAATCTATGACTCGGATAAACAAGCCCTGAAAAAGCATTCTAAATATTATTAAATAAATAAATAAATAATGCTCATATTTGTAATCGCACATTCTATGAAAGCCATTAGGATTCGAAATTCCCTATTGGTGAATAATGGTGTGCAACTTCTTAGAAGATTTCTTCAACTTTTGATTATATTTTTATTCGATTAAAAAAATTAAGGGAAATAACTACCTCAGATAATTTTTCAACAACAACTCAGAAAAACTTTCCCATATGAAAACTATTTTATTTAAATTTTTAAAAATTACAATTCCTTTGATAAATGCATAACCCTTTAAAAGGTCATTTTTTTTCCTAGTCATGATACATTAAAATATTTTTAATATTGAAATGGGATTAAGAAAATTAATTCACTTAATTTAATTGAAAATTTTAATTTGATTAATAAATGAATTTTGTTAATTAATAATTCAGCAACAAATCAATACACAATTTTGTGTGAGATAAAGAACTAAAGCATATAAATTTCTGTCTTACTGAAAAAAAATTTGAAAAATTATGCCCATCTCATAATTTTATACAGAGAAAGGATTTTGGTGGTACGCATACTTCCCATGGCTCTAGCAGGAATTAAATAAAATGTAATTTTTTTTTTTAATTTTAATCTTAAATTATAATACTTTTTATTTTTGAAATTCAGTTCAAAATATTTTGGCAGCTTCAATATTCACATCAATTTCCTACTTTTTCTGGGGCTAGTTATTATTATATGTGAATTTCCTGATCTGTTTTATTCTGCATTCAGGCTCGAAAACATTTTTCTATCTATTCCTTCCTTTCTGAATTTAGGAAATTATCTGATAAATATTTTCAGTATCTAGCTGGTCTTTACGAAGCAATATAATAATAATTTTGATCCTAACACGAGTCAGGACAAATTCTATTTGAAATTCTTTCCCTCGGATTATTTCCGGGATGTTACTTCCCAGAATCCCTTGTACTTTTTCTTTGATAACACTGCAGCTCTTTTATTGACCAAACCTCATTTCCAGCTCCATTCACAAAGAAAACTTATGAATGGAATTCCTCCATGGAGAACACAAGAAGAGAAGAGCCAATAGGAAGTGTTGACGAAATGACGTCAAAAGAACGCAAGAGATCTAATTAATTACGCTTAAGGTATAAAAGCTGACGTCATCACGAAACAATGACGTAAGCATCTGTACTGAACTGCACCGTGTAAATCTAACAGATGGAAGTTCTTCATTTACTTAAAAAGTTCAGCATCTCTAAAATATCTAATATCTATAACCTTTAACACTTTCTATATTCAAAAGGCCAAAATTGACGAAAAATAATATATAATCTTAATTATTAATTTTCATAGAGATACATTTCAACCCAAATTATTGATTGATAAGGCGATATAACATTTAAGATTAAGCTGCATACATTCAAATGCTAATATTCAACAATGAAGCCATTTTAATAAATTCATGCGTTCCATAAAATATGGTTTTTCAAAAAAAATTTAATTAAAGAAATTTCTTTAGTCTTTTAAAACAATATATAAATAAATTTTGGGCCAACTTTTTTTTGTATGTAGATGTTATGCTAATCTGCAAATCGCTTATTAAAAAATTTGATTGTTATTGGGGAGGGTTTAATTTACAATTTAACCCTTTCAAGGGCCGGGGAAAGTATGCTTCCCACCAGATTTAATTTTTGCATGAAATTATGTAGATTGACTCAAGTTTTGACAAATTATGAAATTAGATAAAAACTTGGATGTTTCAGTTCCTTATCGCACATACAATGGTATACCTTGATTCGTTACTTAATTACTAATTAACCATATTAATTAATTAATTAAAATAAATTTATTTAATAAGTTAAATAAATTACTTTACTTGAGCCAATCTTAATCCTAAAATTATTTTAATATACCATGACTAGAAAGAAATGACCTTTGAAAGGACTAAGGACTAAACTTTGCACTAAATTAGTTTTTATACTAAATGATTTTTTAAAATTCAAAGTTTTGAAGACTAATTAATAACTTTCTAGTTTAGTTTTACCTGAGTTTATTAGAAATAAAAATGACTATAAAGGAGGAAAATAATAGTTTCATAAAAATATTTAATTTAATTTGTCTCCTAAATTTTGGAATAACACCATATTTTATTTTAAGATTATGCTACAATTATATTTATTGTGATGCGATCATAAGTAAAAACTTTTGATACTGCATGATTTATCTTATTAGATTGAAACATGAGATAAATTCGCAACCCTTTAAACTACGAATTTTCTCAATGCCGAACTTAAAGAAAGCACCTTAATTTTTATTGGGCATTTAGAAATCCCCGTGCACCACTAAGTATCATACTGATCTTGCAGAAGTAGACAAAACATAACATAAAGGCATCACATACAGAACAGCTATTCATGCATTACATTCGCTTGCACAACCCCTTTTTACAGTGGGCACACTCAAACATATCACGGATAGAACAGATAAAGAGTAACCATTACCGAGCCGGGAATCGAGCCTAGGATGCCCAGATCACAGGCAGACACGCTATCTTTGTGCCAGGACGCCGGCAAGCACCCTAATAGAGACAGTTATTTTTATTTCAATCTCTATAACGACAAAAGACATTTAATATATTGGAGTGTTTTAAAGCGATTCCTGAATTTTAAATTGCTAAATACTGATGCTAAACTCCATATTCAGGGACTAGTAATCAGTGATTCGATGCTCAGATACGTCTATATATTCTAAAGCGTCAACAGAGTGAATTATTTCTTATCCAAAAGGAATAACACTTATCTTGAGAGGAATTGAAATTAATTAAGCTCTTTATTGCAGTAATTTATTAAAAAAATTAATCACATGCTAATAAATTTAGTTTTGAAATTTTACTCGAAACTACCATGAGCTTTCTCTTAAGTATTTCGGCATTTGTCCTATCTAAATTGATTTATTGGATTTAATTCTTTATATATGTGTATAGATTAATAATTTTTACTTTGTGACTCAGCCGGGATAGTCTGGTTGTTAAGGCGTTTAGCTCGTACTCATTAGGCTGCGAGTTGAAACTCACCGGCCAAAGGTTCCCCGAGTGTGTGGCGGCTGGAGCTCGTTAAAACTGTCGTTGTCGTAAAGTCCTCCACGTCGAGAGTAATACCACTGGGGGTACTGGGTCAGGGGTGATTGTTCTCTGTTCCAGGTCTAAATTACGTTCTGACTCGAATGAATGAATGAAGTCTGCCCCCTAAAAAGGGTTGTAACTAGTGTGTGGCTATGTCGAACTCTTGGCCCTAGATACCGTTACTTGTAAAAACAAAGAGACGCTTATTTTAGGCTTAAAATCTGCTGATCGTATCAGCGAGGGCTTGTCCATGGCAAGTGCCACTAGTAACAACAACAACAACGTTGAGACTCTATACTAAATATCATTTACTTGACCTGCTCTATTTTTTAGTTTTCGTATCCTTATGTACAAGGTATGAATAAAAGCTTTTCAAGAGCCCTTAAAAGCTTGTTTTTTGTTCTCCTCCTCAACTTACAAAACAATTATTTTTCATTGCTTTCTCCCTTTAACCAGCAATTTTAAAAAGTAAAATTTAATTTTGCTGAAATTATTTAAAAATTAATTTTGTCCTGGTAAGATCTTGGTTTCGGAACTCGATTCCACAAAAGAACCATCATGTATGCCGGTCTGGTACGCGATAAATTAGTCGGGACCGAACATCCTCTTGTTAGTGTGGTGTGGAAGTTTTGAGAGGGCAGTGCCAGCTTAGGTGTCATCCCCGTCACCTGGCTCAAAATTATGAGGTTTTCCCCAAAATAGCCCTAGTGTTGCTTTAAAACGAGAGTTTAATTTAAATAAATCGATCTAAATTTGACCAATTGAAGTCGAAAAACAATTAATTACGGACAACTTTAAAAAAAACGGCAAAAACGCCCCCCCCCCAAATGTTTTTTTTTCTTTAGTACTCTCAAATAAATGTCTTATCTTCCTTCCACCCTTTTAGGATCTTGGGTAAGGGTACAAATGCTTTGCTTTACAGTTTTGTTGTTGTTAGTAATCTCAGATGGCCCAGCAGCGCTAAACCATCTCCATAGAACCCAGTATTTCCAAAAAGTCCATAAATAGAACCGAGTCTTTGAGCATGACGTTCTTTGTAAAATTTAGACAATTTAAAATGTGAGTGGTAGAAGCTGGAGCGCTTTTACACCAATGACAGTCCGGGAAATACTGTTGTTCCAGGTGAAAAGTGAGGCCTTTAATATGCCCGCTCATGAATCAAGAGAGGGCTGTAGTTTTTTTATCGTCTCTAGTCTGGAGGGCCCCTCCAGGACAATCCAGATCCAGGCCCCTCCAGACAGGAGTTATTCGAAGGAGCACGCCAAAGCTTATTTGTCTCTACTTTTGCAGTTGAGGAGATCTCTGAATACGTGAGAATGACAGTTTTAATTAATCTATCCTCAAGTATGCCTTAAGGACACCAAACTTTGACAGGAAATTGTAGTATTAATAAAATATCATTCCAAATTTCATTGATTTAAGTCACTCGTTTATGAGTATTGCGTTTACATGCATGCGAAAGTACAAATCAATGGATTTAGTTCAAAATTTGATTATTTTCTATATTTTAGATGATAAATCTATATACTAAATTTTCTTTATCTAGCTCTTTGCATTTTGTAGATTTTGAGCTTATATGCTCTCAAAAAGATTTCCGGTGAATGGATTTTTGATATTTATATCTAATTTGGTAGAAATATAGAAATGTGGTCGTAATTATGTGTCAGACGTCTAGTTCGAAACGTATCTGAGTTACCGTATATACAGGAAAGGAAACAGACAGAATTTCCCAAAATGTTCCATTAAATATCTTTAAATTCATTTAGAAGAGTTAGGTGAAAAAATATTTAAAAATTAACCAGAAGAAGCATTTAAATACTTATATATAAAGGACTTTTATTAATATTTTTAAATGCTTTGTTTCTTAAAATAAATATTTTGGATTTTTTTTATTTCCATGTAGTTAACATCTACCAATCACATTTACATGATATTTTGTACCAAACTGAAGGCGTAAATTGTATTATTACTTTTGAAGAAATTAAAATACGGAAGCATTATTAAAAATCAGAAAATATTTCAGCATTTATAAAAAACTAAAATAAAGTATAATGCAGAGCAAAGAATTCATGATTAGAAACCATTGATTATTTTACATCCCAAACAAAAATACGAACTACTCTTGAATTTTTAAATAGATATAAGTTTTATTGATAAGCTTTGTATTAAAAACATACATCAGTCGAACTAGAAATATATTAATTGCTACTACTGTTCGACAACGAATTGTAAAACTCTCCGCGTTTTTGCGCATGCGTTAGAATTGGTTTAATTCGACTAAATAAGGCTGAGGGGAAATATGAAAGGAGGAGATGTTATCATTTAACAATGAAGAATCCCGATTTTATGAGACTTGTTGTTGTTGTTACTTATGGCACTTGCCAGGGACAAGCACTGCTGATGATGCATCAGCAGATATAAGCCTAATGTGCGTCTCTCGTTTTTGAAGTAACGCCAACTAGGGCCAAGCGTTCGAATTTAGCTACACATTCATCATATTTGCTTGCAAAGCCTCATTTTACAGGTGGGGGGGGGCACATTCACACATCTCACAGATAGCACACAGAAGAACAACCATGCCCGAACCGGGACTCCCAGAATATGAGGAAGTCGCACTACTTCTGTGCCAGAAAGCCGACTTTATGAGACGTAAACATTATAGATAATTAGTAACATAGAAGGAAAAAGGTACTAATGCACAGTAAGTATTTTATATGATATAAGGGACATAGAATTAAATTATGAAGAATAAAAGAAACATTTATGTTCTAAAAAGTTGGTAATTACTTTTTTTACAAAATAATAAAGATTTTTTTATATTAAAACGTTTTTTTATGTGTTATTTGATTTTTTTCAAGGATATTTTAATTCTCCATTTTCTGCTTCTTCCCTTTGCGATCGGCAAATTTCTCTAATGAGAATACCAGCAAGTCGGAGCATATTTAGCTTTCCGGAGTTATTTCCCTCTTAGTGATTTAAAGTAAATATATGGATGTAACTATGTAATCATCACTACTGCCACTTTCACTGTTCATATTTTCATTATGTACTTTAAGTTCTAATACATCATCTCTACTCTTATTATCTTCACAATCATTTCTAACTCCTCCATTTGGAGGAATTACACTGTTTAAATTTAAAATAAATTTAAATTTTAAACACAAATTTTATGAATTATACAGTTCTGTTTACTGTTCTCAATCGTACTGATCCTGAATCTTTCCTTTCCTCTAAATAACCGACTTTTACGACGAGTTGCGAATACCGCCACTGTGGCGGCATCGGCCTCAAAGGGTTAATGATAATATGTAAAATGTTCTGCGTACCATTCTTGAGCTTTTTTTTTTCACTTTTGGCTACACATGTCAATTCGAAATTTTGAGTCCAAATAAAATGCTATCAGTAATAATACAGCACTCACATACTTGTGGAAAAAAAACTGAACTAAAAAGTATCTAAAGGGGTAAATCCAAGGTCGAAGGTGAATACCGGAAATGAGCCCATCGTTCCGCATCTCACCCCTTAATGAGATAGAATAGTTGAAATGTGGTCATCTCAGAATGCGTTGACTAACAGTAACTGTTAAGTTTATTCTTTTCTCAAATTTATTTACCTATTTTTACCTATTCCAGCTTTGAAAATAACTGTTAGACAAACAAATCTACGTTATTATGCAAATTGAAAGAAATTAACATTATTTACAAATTACTATGATTGAAATGATAAAAACGAAACACAAGATATACGCACGTCCATCAAAAATAGGAAATCATGATCAATTATATGGGTCATTATAGAATCAGGCATCACTCTGGTTTGATCATTCTCATTCGTGATTAATTACATGGGTATGTAGTATATTCTTATAAAATACAGGATATTAAAAAAAATTCAAAATGACGTTATCTTCAAACTTTTATTTTAAATTTGTAAAAGTATTTGCTTGAAAAACATTAAGGAGAAAAGGCATCAAATTTTGTATATGTTACAGTTAAAGTATAGACTGAAGTGACAAAAGTCATGGGATGACTGTTAATATCGTGTCTGTCCTCCTTTTGCCCGTGGAAGTGCAACAACTCGACGTGTCATGGAGTCCACAAGTCGTTAGAAGCCCTCTGCAGGAATATTGAGCCCTGCTGTCTGTATAGACGTCCATAATGGTGAAAGTGTGGATGGTGCAGGAGTTTGGGCACGAACGGACCTTTCCATGATGTCCCATAAATGCTCGATGGGATTCGGGCGATCTAGGTGGCCAGATCATGCGCTGGAATTGTCCGGAATGTTCTTCAAACCAATCGCGAACAGTTCTGGCTCGGTGACATGGCGCACTGTCACCCATAAAAATCCCATCCTTGTCTGGGTACGCGAAGTCCATGAATGGCTGCAAGTGATCTGCAAGCAGCTGAACATAACCGTTTCCAGTCAATGATCGGTTCAGTTGCACCAGAGGACAGAGTCCATGCCATGTAAAAACAGCCCACACCATTATGCAGCCACCACCAACTTGAACAGTGCCTTGCTGACAGTTTGGGTCCATGCCTTCGTGGGGTCTGCGCCAAACTCGAACTCTACCATCAGCTCGTAACAACTGAGATCATGACTCATCTGACCACGCCACAGTTTTCCACTGGTCTAGGGACCAGTCGATAAGCTCACGAGCCCAGGAGAGTCGCTGCAGGCGATGTCGTACTGTCAGTAAAGGCACTCGAGCCGGTCTTCTGCTGTCATAGCCCAAGGAAGACAAATTTCGCCGCACAGTCCCATCGAACACATCCCTCGTACGTCCCACATTGATTCCTGCAGTTATTTGACGAAGTGTTGCGTGTCTATTAACATTGACCATTCTACACAGACGTCGGTGGTCTCGGTCGTTAAGTGCAGGTGGTCGACCACTGCGCTGTCCATGATGGGATGGGATGTCTGAAATTTCATACTCTCGGCCCACTCTTGATACTGTGGATCTCGGAATGTTGAATTCACTAACGATATCCGCAATGGAATGACCCATGCGTCTAGCTCCAACTAACATTCCACGTTCAAAGTCTGTTAATTCTCATCGTGCCGCCATAAATCACGAAAAACCTGTTCACATGAATAACTTGAACACAAATGAAAGCTCTGGAAAACGAACTGCGCGTTTATACTTTTTCGTTGCGATACTACTGCCATCTGTATATTTGCATATTGCTATCCCATGACTTTTGTCACTTCAGTGTATAATGCAGTTATTTTATAGAATACCTAGTTATTCCAAGAAATAACTGATCGTGTCCGTTATAGTTTGTAAATGTTATTCATTTGACACTTTAACTACTTATTCTGTGAAATAGCTAGGTATTCTATAAATTAAATAATGAGAGACAGTTAAAGTGTAAAATAAACAATTTATCTAAAATGAGATCTAATAGATATTCTATAAATAAACT
Source organism: Argiope argentata (assembly GCA_026289955.1). Classification (NCBI taxonomy): domain Eukaryota; kingdom Metazoa; phylum Arthropoda; class Arachnida; order Araneae; family Araneidae; genus Argiope; species Argiope argentata. The sequence goes on along the minus strand of JAOUZG010038425.1, from coordinate 270,682 downwards.
AAGGATAGACAATTAAAATGAAAAAAAGTAATTTATCTAATTTAAGCAGCGTATAAATGGTATTTATGGAAAAGTACCATAAAATCATTTGTTACAGCAAGGATTACTAAAATGACACTTGGAATTACAACGAACATTATTTCTAAAAGAAAAACATTTTTTGTTGACACAATGGGTTTTACACGAACATTTTTTTAAATCCCTGCCCATTTCCTAAACATTGAGCTGTAGCAACCAACCGGAGCTATATTTCTACATCTTTCTTCGATTTTAATTAATTTTTGTTAGCAGACACTGAACTGGGATCGGGAATATAATTGTTTAATGCGGCCGTTTCTTGTGTCCAGTTGGGAAAATCCTTCTTCGGTTATTTTTATGATGATAGCTAAAATAGATTTGGCATCACCTTTTCCTCTGTCAACTTCAGGCACTGGAATACGGACGGTAAACCGCACAGAGGCTTCAAAATGAGATTTATCCTACATTAATTTAATGGTATTAATTTATTCTTCCAATGGCCTGGAATAGTTCATAAATTCAGTAGGGGTGGAAGGTAAATGTATTTGTCGTGCGAGATATATGATATAGATTATTTTACACTTTAACGGGCTGCACATCGTTATTCTATGAAATAACTAGTTAAACCATGAAATCCAAGAGGGTTTTACACTTTAACGGACACGATCAATTATTCCATGGAATAACTAAGTATTCTATAAAATAACGGATTTCATACTTTAACGGACACGATCAATTATTCCATGGAATAACTTACTCTATAAAATAACGGATTTCATACTTTAACGGTAACATATATATTAATCTACTAAGCAAGAAGTTTTTGTTTTGTTTTATACGAATTCAGTGATTCTATATTTTTTAATTATATAACAGTCCTTAAGAACTGTTTATTTTATATAAATATTTGTCTCCATGAAAAGATATAATTTATCGGATTTTAATTTCCAGATTTTTTTAGAGGAATAAGTACATTCAATGTGCCTTCCCCTCCACAGGAAACACGGCAGCATGGTGGTAAAGTCTCAGCTTCGATACTGGAGGTTTTCACGTTCGTAACCCTTTTCAGTCGGAGAACCGACTTGTTAGCGGGTCTGGCGAGCATAAAATCCGTTGAATCAAACGTCCTCCCGTTGGCTTGGTGTGGAAGTTTGGAGAGAGGGGGCAGCTCAAGTGTCGACATCAAAATTTTAGCACGATTCAAAATTACGAGATTTGTCCAGAAATATCCCTAATGTCGCTTTAAAACAGGACATTGACCACTTCGCATACAATGACGTATCTGACACACGCATCGAATTACTGAATTTGAATTTTCAAGTTTGCAATTAAGCCACTGAATTCAGTATTTAACTAAAGCAAAATAATCCCCTCGATAAATACTAGTAAATGCTAGTTTTCCATAAAAACGGATGAAAGAATAGACTTCTAAATATCTGCATAAAATCTTAGATTACTTTTTATGGAATGAAGATTTTGCACGGCAGAGATATAAAAAAAATGGTAGAATTATTGAAAAGAAATTTGTCATGCCCGACCTAAAGAAAGGAAGCTCTGGAAAATAAAATTCAATTAAAACTTTAAACATATTATTGATTGTTGATTGGCTATACTAGTCGAGATTAATTAATCGATTTTTAATAGCAGGGATAAGAGACTCAGAACTGGAAGTAGGCCAGTTTGTTTTAAGAATTATTAATTTGCTGGCATTTTAGTTTTGTGTCAAAATTTTAAGTTTGTATCGCTTTCTAACTAGAAACATTATAAACTTGAACTCTCAAGACTGATGTTTAGATTATTTACCTTGAAAGTCTACTATGGAAGGAAACTACTTTTTAATTCTTATTTGTAAGATAAGGTATGTGTTTACTTTCGGGATGAATATTTGAAAAACTTTAGAAAATAGTTCTATTTTTGAATATTTTCATTAAAAAGATTGAAAAAGTACCCATGAAAGCAAAATGCGCCGGTTAAGTGGCAAAAGATTTTCGAAATAGGAAAAAAGGGACTTTTGGGTTAAAAAAGGATAAAAACAAAACTAGAGGTTTATAGAATGATTTGCGTAAAATTTTTCAGATAGCTTAAGAAATATATTATCTATTTCCTGGAGTAAAAAATAAGCTATATTTACATTCTTTTAATATTGATGCTCAACTGATGAATAACACGAAATTTTAGATTTAATCCCATTGTGAAGCACTAAAATAACTATTAAGTATTTCTGAACTAATAAAATATTTATACTCTTGCTCAGAAAAATGCAGAAAATATTGAGTAGTTATGCCAAATTTAAATAAAAATATGCATTATATTTTAATTTGGGGTATTTAAAAAAATTGGAAAAAAGGGTCTTTTTGGCAAAAAAAAGCGACAAAAATAAACTATTTTAGTTTAGAAATTTATCGAATGATTTGCTTAAATTTTTTTAGATATTTTAAGAAATATATTATCTAGTTACTGGACTAAAAAATATGTCATATTTTTATCAATATTTTTAAATATTGTTGTTCGATTGATAAATAACAAGAAATTTTAAATTTTTCTCTTATTAAAACGCTAAAACAATTATAAAATATTTCTGAATTAAAGAAATTTCTCCCGTTCAGAAATTGCAGAAGATATTAAGAAATTATGCCAAATTTGAACAGAAAACATGCATTACATTTTAATTTATGGGATTTTTTGTGAGAAAATTATATTAAAATCTAAACATGTAAAATATACATTAAAATGCATATAAATGCAATCATAAAAGTGAGTGTAATTTCCCAAAAATAAACTTGGAAGCAAAATTCTAACTGCTTTATAAAGAAACATGTTCAAACAACAAGCATATTACATAAAAATGTCATAACCTTGCGAAAAATAGACATTTTAACGTCGTCACCTACCTTAATAAGTTTATTTACCTCTTAACTAATATTATGCCATAATAAATTTAAATTTAGAGATACGGGACTTAAGTTTGAAAAATAGATCAATTTAGAAACATTTCGTTTAGTTTAGTTACATTAACGTGCCGTTTTCAAGTAACACTAGGGCTATTTTGGGATGAACCTCATAATTCTCAACCACAATCTGATGACGAGGACGACACCTGAGCTGAAAACCACCTCTCCACACCACACCAGTGGTAGGACGCTTGGCTCTGACGGATTGAACGTGCAACAGACCCCCTTACACGACCGGTTTTCGGTGGAAGCGGGGGTCTCGAACCTGAAACCGTACGGCTCACGAGCCAGAGACCTCACCACCCCGCCTCCCTCCATGGATCGGATGATGAGTTTTAAAAATAATATCAACGCTTGGCCCCCGGACGGATTGAAAGTGCAACAGACCCCCTTACACGACGGTTCTCCGGTGGAATCGGGTCTCGAACCTGAAACCCTGAGGCTCACGAGCCAGAGACCTCACCACCCCGCCACCCTCCATGGATCGGATGATGAGTTTTAAAAATAATATCAACGCTTGGCCCCCGGACGGATTGAAAGTGCAACAGGCCCCCTTACACGACGGTTCTCCGGTGGAATCGGGTCTCCAACCTGAGACACTGCGGCTCACGAGCCAGAGACCTCACCACCGCCACCCTTCCATGGATCGGATGATGAGTTTTAAATAATATCACGTCTGGCCCCCTGACGGATTGAAAGTGCAACAGACCCCCTTACACGGCGGTTCTTCGGCGGAATCGGGTCTCGAACCTGAAACCCAACGACTCACGTGACGAGACCTCACCACCAGACCACCGCGGCTCTAAGAACATCTCGAAACGCGAATTTAAATGAAAACTTCGATATTTTCCAATAGTTTATACGGACTTTAATCTGGGGCTTTTATTAAGCCATTTTTAAAATAAATATTTAGTTTTATTAAATATCGATAGCTTAAATATATTCACAATTAAGTTTAAAGGAAGACAGGTTTTTCAAGACAAACGATATTTGTTTTGTTAATGTATGATGCATTTAAAATCACCCGGATAATTTTTCAAATTGTAGTACTTCGTGTAGTTTGATTTATATATAAAAAATATTGTGCATTCATCTTCAGGTTGAAAATTTTATGGACTAAATCGATTCTGTGGGACATTCTTTAAGACCCAATCAGAGCAATTTCAAAATCATAAACAATCAATATTGAAAAGCTCTTGAATTGAATTTAGAGTTACAAAAGAAAAGCGACTTCCACTAACGTGTTTAAAACACCAAGGGAACTTCGATGAAAATTATATCAAAATGTTCTTCTTAATTACAATTGTTGTTGTTTTCGTGTTCCGCTTTACAGAGGAAGGACGGATACAGTAGCTTCTTAAAGGATGGACCCCTGAGCACACGAGGACAGAAATCTGACTTCCAGCTCACAGACGTCACAAACCCTTTTTACGGTGCGGATTTCATTCCTGAATTTCATTCATTCATCTGCAGATCGTAATTTAGATCTGGAACAGAGAACTATCACCTCTGACCCACTACCCCCAGTGGTATTACTCTCGACATGGAGGACTTTGCGAGCACGAACAGATTTAACGTGCGCCAGCCAACACACACGGAGAGTCTTTGGCTGGTTGGTTTGAACTCTTATCCTAAGGACTGCGAATCCAATGCCTTGTGAAACAGGCTATCCCGACCTTCTTGATTATATTTCTTAAAGCTTTTCATGTATGTCATTACTTGTATTTTAACATTCACACATGCGATGCAATCCGAGGCAAATTATTTCTCGTAGAGTAAATCAGTTAAGAGAATTCATTTAATCTCTTAATTGGTTTGCATATAAATAGGCTTTATAGAGCCTTTTCTCAACAAATTTAATAGACATTTAATCGAAATGTTAGATGAAAGGGACAATTTAGCGGTATGTAACTAAAAAGGATGCATTTACAATCATACAGTGGAGTATGTAAGCGGATTTTAGAAAAGATTCCAGTGATGGAAATTTATCTTACACTTAAACGTTTTAATTGAATCAGATGTATTTTAATAATCTCATCAAAAATATTTGAAGATAAGAGAATTAAGGAATTGCACAATTTGATCGTAGAGGAGTAAACAATAAATATTAGTGTGAATTTCCTTGAAAATAATTTTTTAATGCCTACCTCTTAATCAAATTCAAGACTTAGACAGGAAAGCCCTCAGTTTGAAAATTTAAAACCTTTCTATTTAGAACCATTTAAGTAATAATCAGTAATGAACGAATTGAAAGTGCTTAATTTAAACCTCTAGATTTTTTTGGTCATTTTCAAAAGTAGATCTCTAACCTGGTATGTCTAAAATAGGAAGTAATTAATTTTATAACAAACTATTTAAACTTAAATTGTGAGTTTAAAATTGTTTCAAATGTTAAAAAGAAACATTTGAATTTCTCTGATTGCGAACTTAAACTCGGTCCAAGAAAAATGGAGAAACTGTATTTAGATATATAAAATATTCTCTTGGGTGTTAACCCCTTAACCGGTTTATTTTCCTAACTATCTAATAAGATGACACCTTCTATTTTGGGAATATTTTCTTGTTTTGATTCAAATGGAAATCCATGGAATACTTGGTTTATCTACATATTCGGAGTCATTTTACTATTGAATTCTAATTGTTATGAATGATTTATTTTTTGTTTACAACTATCAAAATTCGATAAATTGATTCACGTACGGCGTACGGGCAAACCGGTTAAGGGGTTAAAACCAAAAACGGAAATTGTCTTCTAATCATGTATAGATATTTTAACCTTTGCAGTCGAAAAGATAATTCGATGCATAATTATTCACTTAATACATAGACCTCTTTATTACACCAAAAAATAAATACTTGCAACTTCTAAGTTGAGTATTAAGTTGAGTTTCTCTGAAAATGATTCCACATCCTTTTAACACTCTGTAAATAATTTTAACGATTAAATTTTTTTTAAAAAAAATAATAAAATTTCAAAATGATACACCGTCTTGAATGGTAGTTAAGAAAAGATATTCAATTACAAAGGAGGATTAAAACTATTCCTAAACTTTGTTTTTCTTCACGTGAGTGTTTCAGAAAACAAAAATTGGGACTGCGTGTCTCTACTTGCATTCAGCTGGCTTTCTGGCACAGATGTAGCGCGTCTTCCTTGTGTTCTGTGAGTCCCGGGTTCCTGATTTGTCCTGGGAGTCCTGGTTCGGGCATGGTTGCTCTTCTGTGTGCTATCTGTGAGATGAGTAAAAGATGTAAAAGATGCGAGGTGTAAAAAGTGGCTGTGCAAGCGACTGTGTTGGTTTGTAGCTAAGTCGTACTCTTGGCCCTAGTTGGTACTACTTCAAAAAACAAGAGACGCTCCCTTTCGGCTTAAAATCTACTGATAAGTATCAGCGGGACTTGTCCAAGGCAAGTGCCATAAGTAACAGCAACAACTTGCATTCAATAAAAAAATATTTTTTTTATTTTGCAACCTATCGTCTAAACTTAAATCGGTCTTCAAAACGCACTTCACGAGTTCAAACTTTCACGCCACACTTACATTCAATTATTTAAGACAACTGCTATCTCACTTAATGTGCCATCATTCACTGCACCCTATTTTCTAAACTTCTGCTACTCAATCCGTTAACACGTTCCTATGATTCGATCCTTTGGTTACCAGTTCCCCGTGGAATGATATTTTCCGTTAGGCTTAGCCGGAAGGTAAATAACGACCTAATCATTAACGATCGTAATAACTTCCATTCCAACCTACCCATTCCCAAAACCTAATTCTGCCATTCATAACGAACCAATCAAAAGCAATATATACTTTTAACATCCCGGCGTCCTGGCATAGAGGTAGCGCGTCTTCCTCGTGATCTGGACTTCCCGGGTTCGAGTCCCGGTTCGGTTGTTCTTATGTGTTCTATCAGTGAGATGCGTGAATGTGCCCTCCCGTAAAAAGGGGCTGTGCAAGCGAATGTGATGAGTGAGTAGCATAAGGCGTACTCTTGGCCCTAGTTGGAGCTAGAGAGCTAATAGACGCTGATTAGGCTTAAATGCTGACTACCTCAGCATGTCAGCTACCTTGTCCATGACAAGTGCCATAAAAAACTCTTTTAATATTGATATCTGCAATTGTTAATAATTAAATTCCTTTTATCTTTCCGGTCTGAAATCTATACTTGGCGTTTACTTTATTTTACTTAGGTTTTTAAAGAATTTTAATTTGAAAGCTCTTCATCGATTAATGCATTTCATATTCTGCTATTATTTCTATTAGCACTTGCCATGGACAAGCTCACTGACACAGTAATTGATTTTAAGCCGAAGTTGCGTCTCTTGTTTTAATGTAGCGCCAACCAAGATCAAGAGTAAGTCAACTACTCCACATCACAGTCGCTTAAACAGTCCCTTTTTAAGGGGAGGGGATAGGGGCACATTCACAAATAGAACAGATGAAGAGCAACCAAGACTCGAACCCAGATCATAGGGAAGACGCGTGCTACTCCTGTGCCAAGACGTTGGCTAATATTCTATTAAATAACTGGGCCGAAATTCAAATTTCATTCCTCAAATCTAAATTTTCAATAATTTTCCGAACGAAAATTTGATAATCACTTTCTAATCCAAATAATTAGAAAGAAAACAAATCCATCCTTGATAATAAAAGCAAAGACTTAAAAAACTGCCATGTAACAAAATTAATTGGAATGAAACTTTAAGAAGTAAACCATCTTTACCTGCTATCTAGAGAAAACGAAAAAAAAATTATAAATGAAATGTGAGTTTTCTTAATTAGAATCGGTCTATTTTTTGGAAGCAAATAAGATATTTCAAACAATTAGCTATTAGTGTTCATAGTTCTAGAAATTGATCCGATGTGCAGGATAGGTTGAATTCCTGACATCAGATATATTCAAGATTGAGTTTTGCATAAAAGGCCAGCAATCACCTGACATAGCTATCTGTGATTACCTTCAGCAAAGGATAAGTGTGGCACAACCGAAATGGAACCCAGTAATTTATGGATATCGAATCAGACAAAGCATTTTATGGATATGCTGAAGGAATTTAAGATTTTATATCCATAGAAATACAGTAATTGTACAGTACAGTAAATTGTAATTTGGTTTTGATACAGTTCACAGAGAAATGATAGTAGTAGAAAAAAGATGTCATCGTCAAAAACTGATTAGAGAAATTTGCCTTATTTTCTTACTTTTTACACTAAATGCAATCGGAGATCTATATGGTTCTAATTGCTTTTTTTTATATTTAAAGATGATTTGAGAAATTTTAGTAATAACCATTTTATAAATAAATGATCGGCTATGTTAAAAATTATGTATATATAATGACATTTTAAACTATTATTTAAAACCCTAATTAATTTCCAAAGCTTTGTCTTAATTTAATAATAATAACATCATTCTAAAATATTCTCTTATTTCCTGATCCACTCCACTCGCTCTAGTTAATTAATTCAGCAGAAGCTGTGTAAAATTGCTGAATCGGCTGAAAGCCACAAATTCTCACACTCCATGTGAGAGATGAAAATTGTCCAGCCAAGCACATTCCTTTAAAAAGAACCCTGGGTTTCCCTTGTCTGGTACAGCGTGTGTCCAGGAAATTCCCATAGAAATGCAATTGTATAAGTACTGTGAAAAAATATTTTCCCTATCAAAATCTTGCTATCTAAGAACAAGAATAATGATTTCCTGCCCTTTTTACACTTATCTTTTCCGTCATTCCGTTTTGTGTTGTTCTGTATTGTGCTTGTCGCTTTTGCTTGTACATAATTCCTGCGTTTAGTGATGGAATAAAACGAATTTAAAAATTCAGCCTGTCTTCTCCATAATGCCACGACTCTGCGTGGACGAAAAATCAGACTGAATTTTGTTAATCGCCATTTGGCAACACTTCGACTTGACCCAGTAACATCAACTCGCGGTTTGATAAGACTTCAAGCGAACGTTATTCTTACATCGGTTTAAAAAAAATTAAGCTAAAAAGTAACTGTCAGAAAACGGACAAAAATTTTTATGATGAGTTTAAATCGTGCCGTATCGATTTTAAAACAAAATAGTCAAAAAAAAGTCCAATTAATATGTTCAAGAAGCGTTCATAAGAAGATCCAGTTGTAAGGAGCAAGATAAGATTAACACATTCACTGTCATGTCACCCACATTCAGGTGACAGCAAAAGTACTCTGTCAGTGTAGAATTTTAGGCGAGAAGAACAAGCCTACGTTTCGTCTATACCTCCTTGTTTCAAGATGTTTGCACACCATGTGAATCGACTGTGAATCACACCTACTATCTACTTAGATATTTTCTTCTTTACAGCTATTATTTGAGAGCAAATAAGTGAGCATCTTACAAGATAGTGGATCGAATCACAGGCATCAATAATGACAGCTAAAGTGTTAAATATTTATGTGTACGGAGAAAAGTTCCCGAACTACAGGAGCATAGTTGTAGGACTGTGTCAGGACTCTGTTCTTTTTGCCAGACATGTTACTGGGAAAAGAATTAAATTCAAGCGCCAAATACTTACCGAATTTTGATGCAAGTGATTTTTGCGAGTGCACTTTTTGTTTTACATTTTTTCATTTCTTTCATTTTTTATCATTTTTTATCATTTTTTTTCTCGAATAAATTGAATCTGAATATATCTGGGGATAGACTAAAGATATTTAGTAGATGGCGACCAACTGGAGATCCGATAAGAACTACAATAGCAGTTTCTGGGTGTTGGTGAGCATAAGATAACCGGGGTTATAACCCCCTAGTTATATTTGATTTCTTAATTATTAGGTTTCAAAAGACATTTTTGAGATATTTAAAAGCAACCTTTATTTTCAACGTGAAACGACAAGGTAAATTATTACTTTCGAAAAGATATTTAAAAATTTAACAATCAATTTTATCTAAAAGAGGATTGTAGGGTAAAGTCTTAATTTAAATGTGTGTTAAGATTTATAATATGAATTTGACTTGATGTACTATTTATAATTGTTACCTCAAATCATTAAATCAATCCACTAGATCTTCATTATGAGTCGAATGATCATATCTTCCCCATGGAGAGTGATAAAAGATCAAATTTTGAAAAGTGAAAGTTGATGTATTTTAGTTGTTAGAAAATTTAATCGGGTTTAAATTTAAGTCATGAGAAGCTCAAACAATTATAAATAAGAAAAGTTGATTTTGAGCTTGTATTTTTATGGCAAAGATTTTAAGATTCAGATCGGGTTCTTTGTTTTAAATAACTCTACCAGACATGCTTCTTGGGTTACCAAAAAATAAATCACCATTATTATGTCGATGGGGTCGAAAAAATATTTTGATTAGAATGAAAAAAAGGGGGGATTATTATATAATTCATTGTACGAATATATATGTTAGACGCATTCTTTTTGTCGACCTATTAACACCTAAATTTAACACGGAATTGCATTTGTAGTTTATAGATCCCAAACCGAATCTCATTGACTTAAGTCTTTTAGTTTAATTCAGTTATAGTAACGTCCCGCTGTAAAACAACACTAGGGCTATTTTGGGACGGGCCTTGCAATTTTTAACAGCAGTGAGATTATGAGTACGATACCTGAACTGTCTCCCTCCACACCTCACTACACAACACCAGCAGGAAGACGTTTAGCCGTGTCAGATTTAACGTGGAATTGACCCCCTTACACGACGTTTCTTTGGTGAAATTGGGTGTCACACTTGAAACCTTGCGACTCACGAGTCGATCCCTTACCAAAATGGAACCGCGGTCCTCCTTGATTTAAGTCATTGCGTTTACATGCATGCGAAAACATATACTTTCACCCGTTGCAAAGAAAGTACAGAACATCAATAGTGAATTATGAGAGAAGTCTCATATCTTTACTGATTTGGCAAGGCACAAATTGTTGTAAATTACGAATCTTGGAAATCTTTTTTTCTTTTTTGAAACTAAAATTTTAATACCATTATCTCTAAGAACCTTTCTAATTTCCTCCCTTTCCCATCTCACCTCTCTTCTCTGTTTTTAGGGAGTATTTCCATTTTTGGTTATTTTAATTTTTATCGTCTGTAGTCAACCAAGGGATATCATTATTACAAAGAAAAATAAAGGTGCAAAATCATTATTTCCTGTACGTTTTAATAATTTTAATAATATAAAATGTCGCAAGTAGTACCATGCAGTTCTTCTAGTTGATAATGTTGCTATGTATGGAGATTCAGCAGAAGAAGCTACTTATTTTTGAAAGGAAACATGAAAAAAAAAAATCAATTTTAACCACTTGACTGTTTTGCCTGTATGCCCATACGTACATCTATTTATCTAATTTTGATATTGTGAGCAAAAAATAAAGCATTCATAACGATTATAATTCAATATTAAAATTACTTCGAATACATAGATAAGTCGAGTATTTAATGGATTTCCATTTGAACCAAAGTAAGAAAATATTCCCAAAATAGAAGGAGTCATCTTATTAGATGGTAAAGAAAATAAAATAGTTAAGTGGTTAATCCTACCCATGTACATTGCTAAGATTAAAATCGGCCCTAATTGCCCTTGTAACATCATTTGTAAATTATAGTTAATTGAATAAAACTGAACAATGATTATTTTGCATCCTTCTCCATCTTAGTATCCTAAGTGAAAGACGTCTTGATCGAATCAAATAAAAAATATTTCCATATTTCTTTTTTAAAAAAAAAGGAGAAAAAAACTTAATAATAATGTGCAAAAGTGAAACTTCGAGGTAAATGTTATTATTTAAAATTTATGAATGGCAACAAAACAAAATTGCGTTAGTTTTGGTTTGTTTGTTTTGAATTCGATTTGAAAGTTGCTAGAACCGTATTGTATTCGAAACTAATTCATCTTCTCCGACTTGTTACGGTAAATAGCTACAATATTATTTTGTATTTTGAAAATTTAGAACTATTTACTACAGTCCTTTGTATCTGAAAATTACTAAAGATGTATTTTTGCTTAATTATATAAATATATCTTTGACCTTCTTGGTGTTATATAATTGAAATTTATTTTCTGTTCGCCGGAAGTTTCTAATATAGCAAATATTTTAATACCAGTAATTAGTTATACTTTGTTTGAATTTTAATGCCTTTAACTGTATATTGTAAGAATTGACTAAGTTATTATTTTGTTCTGATTTTCACAGTTTTAAGGTGTTTAAATATTCTGCATGAAAGTAGTTCCTTATTAATTTTTTTAATAAGAACTGAGAAAGTACATTCTAATGAAATAAATAATCTTATTAATCTTTCCACTAGAATAAATATTGGTGGCAATTTTTAATAAAAGGAAATATTTAAATATTTCCAATTTTTTTACTTTTTTAATATATGCATGCATGCATGTGAAAAAAAAACTATAATGTTGATATTTATGTTATTATGTTTATAATGTTGATATAAAAAACTATAATGTTGATATTTGATTTTATTATTAGAACATAATCTAAATGCTTAAAATGGTAGTTTCAAAAACTAATTGATATGGAAATCTACAATTTCCAAGTACTTAAAACTTAGTACGAGATTTTACAAAGGGCTTTATAATTGCTTTTCTTTGTTCTTTCCTTACATTATTTTTATTTGTTCTTTACTTATGTTATTTTATTTATTCTTTTTCTTATTGAAAATAAAATTTATTTTTTAAAAAAAAATCTGTGTTATATTTTATCATTTTAAATTCTGGAATATGCCAAATGAAACTCATTAGATATTTATATTGCATCTTAAACCTGACCATTGAAAATAATTTTAGTATATTGTATCTGTGATACCAAGTGTACATTATATCATTCTAGTAAAGGAAATACACCTTTTTCTCCCCAAATTGTCTTTTACCTCCTAAAGTAAATGATAATAAGTTTTCTTTGGTTTCCATTGCTTCTACCTTGAATTGGAGGCGGTTAAAAAAATTTGCTCATTACATGGCTACTTATTTATATAAAAACTTAATGTAATACATCATTCTTTCAATGTATGGTGACTTATTCTTTTATTAAAATATTTATAATAAATGAGCTTTACATGTTTAATTCAAATATAGTTAATTATCTATACTGTGTATTGCCAAATTTAGTCTTTATATAAATTTGCTGATTAAAGGTTAATCAAATATCGGAAGTTTAAAAGTACTATCGATGTAAATTTGGTTTTGTTATAGGCATGTATCCATCACACCTCTGGAGAAAAGGTGTGTTGTCAACCTGTCGTTTCCTTCACTCTACTCAAAAATGTGGTATGAAGACAATGCAGGCATGGCAGGCATTTGAATATGGAAGTCCTGAAAAATTGCAGTTAAATGCAGCAGCACAAATACCTGCAATAAGAAGTAGCATTGATGTATTAGTTAAAGTTCATGCAGCCAGTGTGAATCCATTAGATGTCTGCATGTTAGGTATTAAATATACATTTTTAGATTTTACTTTTTTTCTTAGAGAAATCTGTAACTTCTTACCCACGCACACTCCTCTCTATATACATATATAGTTTCATTTATTTATTTTTATTGATAACTGTTATTATTCTCTTATCCTGTATTTATAAAATATTTATGTACTCTTATTCTTTGTTACTAATAAATTCTTCTATGATTTTCTCTCCAGTACCAATTTTACTACTGTGGTGATTGCTTATAAGCCAATTAATATCCCTCGAGCTGAAGGGTCCCTTTTGCTCGATCGATTTGATACTCGGCTACTAACCATAAGATTGGGAGTTCGGGCCTACTGCATCCGCTACACCTAAAATGGTGACTCGGACGGGATCATTTTATAAAAATAAATTTTAATTCTACGGTATTAACACAACAGCATTTATATATCCTCTGAGCTAAACCTGGCCTCGTGTGACGATCGTGAGAAGGAGTAGTGAATGTTGATTCTGATTGGATATTTATCTGGTTTTTATTATGATTTACTTTGTGATTAAAATTACAATGAAAGAGAATACTTTCTGGCTACATCCCACTAGACCAGGATCCGTTCGTAGGTTACATTTATTTGTATTCACTTCTCTACAATACAATTGCTATTACTGTCACCTTTACAAGAGCATATCTCTCTTGTACTTTAAGATATTTCCCAATCAAAATTAATTTGCTTTTTATAACAGTTAATAAAATTACATATTTAGCAACATACTATAGAATTCAGTATAATTGTAATAGCCCATTGTTCACCTTTACTGTCTCAATGTATAAGAGGTGATTTCTTTAGTGAAATAAGAATAGTCTAATCATAATGAATTTCACATAAGAATCTTTGATTGGAATTTTTTCCATATTATGCTTGTATTTTACAGCTACTTTCAAAATTCATTTGTAGTCATCATTAAAAGGAAAAATCAAGAATTATATATATATGGATAGGGGGGAAAAAGCGAGTTAACTGAAGTATAATTCTTTTTTTTTTCTTATATACCTATTTAATATTGCACTTTTTCTTAAGTTTCTTGAGATAGTGAAGAAAAGCAAATACACATTTTGTATCCCTTCCTTTTTTCTGATTGCATCGAAAATGTAATATATTTCTATAATTCTGATTTTAAATTTGCTGAACTTCATTTACAGAACATTTTGATATTTTAGATGTATTCAAATTTTATCACTAACTAAGATGTAGCCACATTATCAACCTTTTTACAGATTTAGTCTAAAATTTTGAAGCAGGTTATTTAAAATCTGGTTAGAAAATATGTGCTAATTTATGTTCACCTAATTTGTTGCATGTGTCAGTTATTGTGTATAAAAACATTTTAAAAAACCTACGCATATAAAATTTTGAAGATTTTTATATCAAATTTATGTATCTTGCTTACTGTATTCACTGAGAAAATTTGATAGTAATAACTCTTCATATGTCTAGAACTCTATAACATACAGATTCAACAAAGTCCAGATTTCAAATTTTTGATGATTACTATCTTTTTTTGTATATACTTAGATGGCAAAGCAATAAATACAGGCAAATTCTGCTTAAATGGATTGTATTACTAAAAGTGGTCCTTTGCTGTTGTTGTTGAGGTTGATTAATTATTCTAATGGTGTTTTAAATGAAACCATACTAGTATAACAATCTCGGATAGTTGAAATAATGAAGTCTAAAGAAATTTAATTTGCTGATTAGCTTCTTAGAAGGGGGTAAAATTATCTCATGTAAGTGAAACAATATTTTAAATTAAAAACTTTTTAATAATTTTTAGTTTTTTCAGAACTCTGGAAAGTTTAAATTTCTCCAAATTTTTCATTTTTTAATGGACTAATTTAGTTTTCCTATATTTGACTAAATTTTCATGAAATTATATTTAAAAAAATTTTTTTTCTTCAGAATTTGTTATAGTGTTGATTATAACCCTGGTTTAAAGATTTTCTTTAGAAACCTAGATTTGATTATTAAAAATCCAAATGTGTAAGATTCAACCATATTTATTTGTTTAAACTCTAATTAAAATAGTTCTCATTTGCAATCAAAGTGTGTATATTATTGTACTTAAGATATATAAGCTAGAAAATTAATATTGAGTTATTTAAAATTGGTTGCTGATTTTACTATTCTCTAATTCATTATCCAATATTCTTCTAATGTTTTAAAAGGAAAAGATTTTTTAATGCTAGATATTATTAATTAGTTTAGAAAATAAAGTTGTAAAGGAAAAACATTTACTTAAATTTACTGTTTTCAACTTTTTTTCTAATTTACTGTTTATATTTTTTAAAGTTATTTTTAGAAATTATCTTTGTAATGTAATGCATTTCTTGATTTAGCTATCATTTATTTTTCAGAGGGTTATGGCTCAACTGCTTTCAATTTTGTGCGACAAGCTAATAGTTGTTCTTTAACACTACAAGAATTTCCTTTACAGCCAGGGCGTGATTTCTCAGGAACTGTAGTGCATGTTGGAAAATGTGTTAAAAATTATAAGGTTGGAGATGAGGTAATAAACTGAGTTCTTTTTTTAAACTGAGATTTGAAAATTATTTTTTTACAACTTCATAAAATAAAACAGTTGCACTGAAAACTGCAGAATTATTTTCATTTTTTTAAAACCTGATATTAATCCTAAGAATTTCTTTTAAGTTACTGGCTGTGAAGATTAATGGAAATTCATTATTTTTTGTTTAACAATGTTTTTATAACATTCAAAATTGTATTTTATTTATTGATATTTATTTTGAATTTTGTTGAAAAAGCATTGTATTCTGTGGGGGTTTTTTTCTTTTTAATTCTAAATAATTTCAAAATCTGATTATCAGAAGTAAATCATATTGATGAAATGGAGTTAGAATTAATGTAGCATCTATTTTCTTTTCAAAGGATTCTTGTTTCCTAGGTTTGGGGAGCTTTAAGCCCTTGGCAAACTGGTACTCATGCGGAATATGTTTTAGCACCAATCTGCTATGTAAGTATTGTTTATTTTTTAATGGAAACTATACTATAACTTACCTTGATTTTTATGAATGCAAAATGTTTTATTAATCAACAGTTCTAGCAATTAATGGTTGTTTGCATAATATATTTCTAAACCACAAATCTTATTGCATCAGATTTCTCTCTTTCCAATGTGGTGAAAACTATATAAGCCAGATAACCTCCCACGGATTGAAGTGCACTTTTAGTCTAAAGGTCATGTTACTTAGTTATTAACCATAAGATTGGGAGTTTGGGCCTAACACTATCTGCTACCACCATACCCCTATTATAACAATTTATTAACATAATCTGCCCTTGCAGAATATATCTATGGGATACTGTAATCATTCTACATGTTATTTTATTCTTCTATCCCAGCCCTAACCAAATTTTTTCAAAAGCATGTAAAAAAAATGCCAAACTAACATAATATAAAATTTAATAAGAACTCAGAAACAAATATTAAAAAATTATTTACTACTAAAGCAATGAACTGTAAGTGCTACTTTTAATATTACTATATACTAAGTTACACTAAAGTACTAGCTACTTTTCCATAAATAGCATTTCTAATAACTATTAAATATTTAAACCCTTATTTTAAAATCTGCAGCAGACTAATAAAATTTCTAATCAGTTGGCATCTAAATTATAGACTATGATTTCTCTGTTATGCCCTTATCCCTAATCTTTAAATATTGATTTAAAGAAATGTAGAAAAATAGAATAACTGACTGGATGCTTGCTTTGCAGGAACTACTTATAGTATGTTTTAATTATATAAAAGGGGAAAAAACACTTTCACCCTTATATATATATATATATATATATATATATATATATATATATATATATATATATATATATAATATAAAAAAACAAAAATTAGGTTATATTCTTAAAAATTACAACTAAATTAAGATTCATATATTATTTCAAAAGTAAATTAATCAATTTTTTTATTTAATGTATAATGAATCAACTAGACTGAACTTCAAAAAATAATAACCTAAATATATCAAATTTGATTTGGGAATTTGTGACTACAAATGTTTTTACAAACTCCCAAATTTATGTCACATTTTTATTTGTGTCACTTGGTATGAACGCATCTAAAATCCAAATAGGACATTCAGACACATTTAACCATATATCAGGGATTAATTTCCAAAACACTTGCTGTGGATTACACAGTTGGTTCAGTAAAATTGCCAAATTCATGCCAATGGTTAATATTTTGTAACTATTATATGCCATTGTCATGCAGGGCTTTTTCTAGGATAGTTCTTTTATTAGAATATGCAAAAATGTTTCAATGAAACCTCTCCCATTGTTTTAGTTTTCTGAAATGCAAGACAACAATTTTGGCAAATTTCACATCTGGACAATTAGAAAATTAATTTGAAAAATGAAAATTATTTCAAATTTGAAATTGAAATTTAAAAAAAAAAAAAAAACTAGGTACTCAAACTATTTCTTTTGAAGCTACAGAATTTGTTATTTTAGTTCATTTAAATGTGTGACATGAAAACTACTTAAGAGCTTATTTGAAGATTAAGACAAACTTTATATTAAAAAAATGTTTTTGCATATTTAAAGCAGGAGAATATAGGAAAGCAGGAGAATATAAATTTCTGTTATCGAGGTGCTCTTTCAAAGTGTAATCCAACTCTCTGATTAAGTCAGCACTGAAATTTTACAATTTTATCAAGAAAATCAAGCTAAATTCATTCTAAATAAAAAAAGATTCTTGAGATTGGTGTAAGAAATGAACTCTTTTGTAGTAGATCATCTATAAGCGATTTTTCCCTTTCTCTAGGTAAGTCTCTCTCTCTCTCTCTCAAGTATATTACCCAGAACACATTTAGATCATATAGAGGAATGAATAACAATTGCTAAATATACTGGCTATTATTAGTGTTATTAGTGTAAGAAACTCAAATTGATAATAGCTGACATATGAATTTGATAGTTTGCTTTTCAGTTATCAATAATTAAAAATTTTAATCAATAACATTCTTTTTCTAGATATCTAAAAAACCTAGTTCAATAAGCCATGCTGAAGCAGCTTCATTTCCTTATGCTGCTCTAACTGCCTGGTCTGCTATCAAAATATTTGGTGGTCTTTGTGAGAAATCTACTTATGGAAAAAGGTACAAAAAATTATCAGTGCTATAACAAGGGAGGGAGGATTAATCTGTAGAAAGGCTAGTCAAAAATGATCGATAATGAGCTTATTTTTGTATCATATTGTTGAAATGTAAAGACCAAATATATTTTATTGCAATAATGACTTCTGATTGGATTGAAAATTATATATGTATACACAAAACTAACTTTGAAGAAATTGTCATAATGTTCTTTGCCGATTTTTATTGCTCATATTATTAAGAAAATAATTAAGATTTTATAACTGTTAAAACTCTGTCCTAGTGATAGTGAGAGTGTAATTCATTTTACCAAGTAAAGAGATTGAAAGGAGGAAGAAAAAGCTGTAATAAAGTAATTGGAATTTATATAGCTTTTAAAAGGAATAAATTAACTCGCTCTATTAATTCGATGTCGAAAATAATAGCCCTTGGGATTCAGAGTTTAGTTACAATAAATCCAGGTTCTAAGTGAATAGAAAATTATTTTTAGACAGTTGATTAATTAGAATTATATATATATATATATATATATAAGAACTGAAATTTCTTAATGGAACACATAATTTTCAAGTATTCTGAACCTCAAAGATGCATTTGTAGATACTGAAGTAGTATAACTAATATAACTCTTGTAAAAAAAATATAAAACATTGGAAGAAACAAAATCAGAAACTCATCATTATATAAATATATTGATAGCTATGAAGAAACATATGAGTTTTATAAAAATTGCCTTTTTCATCATCTTTGTAAGATACTTCCAACAAAATTTGAATTTAATAAATCTTCTGAGACCGTTTTAAAGCTGTGGTATGAGAGAAAATATGAGAGAAACAAAATTAAAGGACATAACATTATATTTTAATAATTGCTAATTCTAATAATCCTAAATATTGAATTTAATTTATAAAGATATCTCAGTCCTGTGCATATTTTTTTATTGGTAAAAAGTAGCTTAAACTATCGTTTATAATATTAAAAAGTAAATAATGAACTGTATAAAAAACTAAACATTTATTTAGAAAAGAAAAGCCATGAAAAACGATGAGACAAACATTAAAAAATATATTTAAAACATTAAATAATGAATTTACTGTTTGGATTTAAATGTCAAATAATTTTTCATATTGAATAATTTCTATTACTAATGCTTTATTTTTTTTTAACCATTAAAATCATGTACTAAAAAAACTTGTATTTAAATTCTTTTTTACATTATTTTCCAGAGTGTTAGTAATTGGATCAACTGGAGGAGTTGGAATGTTTTCCGTGCAGGTATATCTAATTCCATCCTTTTACTTGAATATATTTGAAAAGAAAATGCTTATGACTTCAGGATTATACATACCACAGCCAATTTTAAGGATTTGTCGAGAGAAAACTACCATTTTCTAAAACTTTCGCTATATATGACAAACTGAAGAAGTTTTTATTTGCAAAACAAAATTGGATCAATTTTAATGCATTATACAATAGACTCTCTCTCTCTCTCTCTCTCTCTAATATTTTACAATAACAATTATATTTCAATAAGTGTATTTTGAAGTTGTATCAGGTTGCCAAAAACAGTATTTTCTTTATTTATACAGATTTAAAATATACTTTGTACATATTTTATTTCTGTAATGTTTGTATTTAGTTTTGTCTATAGAAATTAATTTTTTAAATAAAATAGCAAGAGAAGGAGAAATGAAATATTGGTGATTGTAACCGCTTACAAAGAAAAGCAGATTCAAGAATTTCTTTAATTTTTATTTTATAAGATAGGTTCATAATCTCAGATAAAGTATTACTCTTTAAAAAATTCTAATTATAAAACTGTAAATAAAATGGTCATGCTTGTCAAAAACTTTAAAATAATCATTAAAAAATTTAATGATACTGAGAGAATATCAAGTCTTATGAAGTAGAATTCTTTTTATGGTGAAAAAGAGAAAAATTCAAGGCAATATTTCTCCTCTAACTTTTCTATTATATTTCTAAAATAGGAGTCTATGCTTTTAACTTATTTTTAACTTTGGACAAAGGGTCATTAAAAATATTTCATAATTTAAAATGCACTGCTTATAACAATGAATTATTATATGAATGTTTTTAGTAAAAAGTAGAAGTTCTGGGTTTTAAGGATTTTTATCTTTTTCAAAAATAATATAATCAGATAAATATATAAATGGAAATAATTATTTTTCTAGAATTATGATGCTATATCTTTTATGGAGAAATGTTTTATAATAGAACTTATAAAAAATACTTATACTGAAATTTATAAAAACAGTCCTTAAGATTTATTTTTAAAAAATCATGGTGTTAGGAACTTTAGCATAAATTGTGATACTATTGCCACTCTTTTTAAACTGAACTTTTTTAATATTCTACAACTGTTATGATTTCAAGATTGAGTTGTGTATATTGGAGAGGGGGATATCTTTGATCTCTCCTTAAATTGTTTCTGGGCCTCTTCATCTGTGAAATATAGTTGTTTCAAAATTAATTTCTGCACATTTTTTCAAGATGATATGTCTTTTCTTTTGAAGTATAAATGTTTTATTATGTGTGAAAACATTCATAAGGTTTCACCCTAAGGTTTGTATACCAGAGGTGTGTTCTTGTTTATTTATGTCCCAGTCATCCTCGGAAATTACACTCACATTTTATCACAATACTAACTAAGTGCTTCATGACAGATATGATGCCATTAGAATGAACATTTACTCAAATTCTTCTCATTGTATATTTTTTGTATCAATACCAATGAGATTTTCTAGCTATTGAGTATAATTATTTCAAAACTATTTTCTACACACCTTTGCAATATAATAAGTCCTTCCTTTTGAAGTAAATGCTTTTATTATTTTAAAAAATTATGCTTAAGGTTTTAGTTTAGGTTCAGTTTACTGCTGGTGTGTTCTTGGTTATTTATGTCCCATTTATTCTTGAAAATTACTTTCAGCTTTTGATCTGAATATTAACTGAGAGCATTATGAATGCTGCCAGAATGAAAATTTCTTCTTGTTTTTTGCATTGCTATCAATGAAATTTTGGCCATACTTCAAAAATTGTTATTCTGTGCAGTTAAATTCATACTGATTTCTTTCTACTTAATTCTCATTTTTACTTGAAAGATAAAAGATCATTTTTCATGGGAATAATTCTGTGAATTGAACCAAATTCTTGCTATCTGTACTGAAATTTTTTTTAATTTTTTGATCTTATCACATAGTATTGTGTCATTTCAACTTTTACATCTCTGAATGATTTTTCTATGTTGTTTAGACACAAACTCCACATTATTCTTTTATCATTTGAAATAGATCCTTCTATTTTTAAAATTTTATTAATTTCTACCTACCATATATAAAATTTAAAAAATTCACTTTTTCCAATTTACACCATTTTTTTTTATCTTATTACTATTTTTAATCTGTATTACTCTCTTGATGAATATTTATCATTTTGTATCACTTATTTAATTTAATTATGTTTTGTGTAATTGAAAAAAATAAAAGGGGAGATTAAAAATCTTTATTGAAAATACACAGCTTTAAGGAAAATCATGCATATGCCTTTCTACATTTCCAGTAATGGCTTTACCAAATGAATCCTGTGAAAACAAAATGGCATGGACAAGGCTTTCTGAATATTCAGGGTCAATAGTTACATTCAAATGAATGGTTTGGCAACAATTTGAATAAGCTTATTTAAGCAGTTTCATTTTCTTTCTCATTAATTAAATATTATTAAATTGTAATTATCAACCTTGATTAACTATCTTTAACTAAATAGAATAGGTGCACCCTTATCTAAAAGAACTAAAATATTGTATTCTTGATTAAATTTTAATTTCGTTATTGTATGATTTTATATTACTTTTCATTTTAGCATTATTATGATCTTCAGACTTCAAAAATGTATATATTTCCCAAAAATTCAAAAGTTTTTTCATGTGCATCAAAGCAATTCGACCATCTTGTCCCATTAATAAAGTTGGCTGATTAACTGAATTATTTCTCCAGTTAAACCAATTTACTTAAATTATCTATTATCATGAGTAATTAATATATTTCTTTTAGTGATAAGCATTCATGCATAATTCATAAAAGAATACATTCATGAATAAAACATTTTTTATAATATATAAAATATTTTATATACTATTATAATATTAACATTTACTAAACATTTTATATGTTATTTATAATAATATATAAACACATTTTAATATTGAAATTAAAATGCAAACAATTTAATTTCAAGTAGTGTAGCATTATGTACAGTAATCATAAATTGTCTTTTTAATTATCTGTAAATTGTTCGTAATTTTAAAATATAAAATTCAATTTGAAAGTTATTGATAACTGGATACCTTTTAAAATATTCAGAAATCTATAATTTTATAAATTTCTATTTATCATTTAATCATTTGTAATAATCTTTGATACTTTGACATTTTGTTGGAGTAATTATGGTAGTATAAACGAAAATATGGAAATTATGTTATGGACAAAAATAAAATATTTCAATAAAATAACTGGTTTCTCAGTTTAAAATTAATTTTTTTCAGCCTACTATGAATGAAAAGAAAGCCCTTCTATAACATTATTGTTCATATATATGTAATAAGTTATAAAATGAATAATTAAAAATATCTTAAATTTAGAATAATTAACTCTATTTAATTTTAAATGTGTCTTATTTAATTTATAACTTTTAGAATGCTGAGCTAAAATTAAAATTTGTAGAAAGTTTCAGATCTGTTATATATTACATAATTGAAAGGTATTTAAAAAAAATTATTACTGTAACATATGAATATAAAGTGGAAATTATGGCATTTTACATTTGCTAATCAGCCTGAATGGGGAGATTTTTTGGTTTGTAAGAACTGTACATTATTTATTGATAAATAATATAGTGATACCAAAAATATAATCAGAGTAAATTACTCTCTTGATTGTAAATCGCTTTTTTTTTTCTAATTCTAATCAATTATATGATTTATACACAGTATAAGATCTAAACTGTTGTATTATATTTTAAAGAATGAATATTACAATAATTTAGAATTTTATTCAGTATTGCCTTGTAGCAGAATCAAATGCAGCTTTATATTTTGGATTAAGAGATGAAAGACTTGTTATCCACCTGAATATTAAGCCACCCAGTTAATATAATTTTTTTAAAAAAGTATGTAAATTTGCTAAACTTCTTTTGGTCTTCTCATTTATACTTTTCCTTTACTTTTACCTAAACATAATACATTTAAATATATAATAGTGTTCTCATTATTAGATTTAAACACTTTGTAGCATTGAACAAACATTAAGATATCCCATTTTTTAAAAAACTGGGCAGCTTATATTATCAATTCAGCACATTTTGATCTACTCAAAATGTTAAGTTGCTTATTTTGTGCAAGATAAATTATTCTCTTATTTACTTTAAAAAGATATATGTTTTCATTTCTTTATTTTATTATGTCATAACTTTTCAACATCTGTGTTTGTATCAAATTACATTCAAGCAGATGCTTGGTGCTCATAAATATTTGTCGTAATAATTTAGGAAACATAATGAAGTAGATCAGAAAATTGATAAGGTTTTATAATTATCCTAATATTTTATAATTCATTGAATTTGCATTTTTTAAAAAGTTTATTTGTGACTCACGTTATTAATGGCATTATTATAGGCAATCTGTATTCCTTTTTATCACTGTTTTAGCTCAGTGAACCTAGGCAGCTGCCTAGTTAGAAATTTTACCATATATTATAATAGTCATCTAAATAATTGAATATTATTGTCCAAGTCTCTGGAAAAGTAATCAAACTGAAATATATATTTTTTTATGTAATAAGTTTACTCTATTAGACAATTGAGATAATAAATTTATAGCAATTTGATAAACAACTCACACTTGAACTCAATAATTAAGATTTTCATTGAGATATCAAAGAACATTTGATGCATGCAATCTGTTTCCAAATACCTGCTTTTATCAGTTATTTAAAATTGAAAAAATAATTTATTTCTCTTCTAATAATAATCGTATATAATTTACTAACCATATTTTTTATTTATTTATTTTGAAATCATTGATTTTTCAATACAATAATGCTATGATTCGAATTAAAAAGGCTTTTGTCTAATTTTTAAAATTTTATCTGGCAGTTATTAAAGTTATGGGGAGCTGATGTTACTGCTGTGTGTGCAACGGATGCTGTAGAATTAGTCCAAAGTCTTGGAGCTGATACTGTTCTAGATTATCAGAGTCCAGAATTTAAACAAAATCTGAAAGAACTTAGTGGGTAGTTAAAATTTTATGAATAATCTTAAATTACATGCATTTGTTTTGATTTCATTATTACTGATAATTTTCAATCTCCATCTTTTTATTATTAATTTTGATTAAGATTTTTTTTCTTCTTTTTTTAATGAAGCCGTTAGCAGTTTAATAATTCAAAAATGTTATCCTAAACTCATAATTGATCTATTTTTGTTTTAGCTATTATTAAAGACAAATTTTTGAATATTTCATAAATCTTGATTCATGAATAATTTTTGTATCACTTTGAATTATACCCATGACAATAAATGCTAATGTTTACTGTTACAATATTTTGTTTACTTATTAGCAGGAAAATGCCTTTATAATTTACTGAAAGAATTTTATAATTTATCGATTTGGAAGATTTGAAAATTACTTTCAATTTGAATAGATAATACAATGAGTAACTATAAAATACATTTGAAAAAAATTTTAATAATCTGAATTTTTAATTTAGTTTAATGTGCTTCATTTTAAACTATAAATCATATTGTTGTTTATTTTTGCATGATATGTATCAGAAATTACAATTCTAATAAATTAATTTCTTTTCATTCATTTTATATATTTATAATAGAATTCAAATTATCAGGGAGCCTTATTAATTAACGGTTTTTGAAGTTATTAATTGATATGTTATTTTGTTAAATGCTAAGATAAAACAAAAAATTTCTGGTGTATTTAAACTGTTGGTAATTTTAAACCTAAAATGGGAAGGGAATCTTAGATAACAAGAGATATGAAAATTATAATGAACCATGAAATACATCTATATTTAGCTATTGCCAATAGCTCTAAATATAAATGCTATCTAGTAGAGGGAAATTACGTCAATCACTACTGAGATTTTGTGCTAGATGATTATTAATTATATCACAATTGAAGTATAACATATTGAACATACAATACAAACATTTAGTAAGAGGTTGAAATTAACTTGGAAATGTCACTAACATAGTTGCTTAAGTTACCAACATTTTTTAAGGAAAGTTATTTAACAGGCAACATTATATTTTGAAGATAAAACTTATTATCCAATATATTTCTTATATAAATTTTTGAAAAAAGCATTACTGATAAATATTTTCATAAAAAATAATTTTATTTATATTTTGTGAAAATGCTAATTTCTTTCCTTATCTGGTTAATGATGTTTTACTCTCTCCTTGCCCAAACACCCACACTATAAAATAAATCTTTGCTCTTTCACTTTTTAGATTTTTATCAGTTGAAAAGTTTATTATTATTATGTGTTTTATTTATTTTTTAATTCTAGATTTGATATGATATTGGATAATGTTGGTGGAGAATATCCAGATCTAACAATTGATCTGCTGAAGAAATGGAAAAACAGTAAATATGTTACTGTTGTTTCTCCACTATTGAAAAATGCAGATGAACGAGGATTGATTTTAGGAACATTTATGTCTGGGCTACAAGCTAGTTTTGATACAGCATCAGTAAGTTATTTAGCTTTAACTTCATTGATAACTTTTTAAACAAAGTTACATTAATTTTTTCATGTTGAAAATTTTTAAAAACAAAATTTTAGTCTAGTTTGTAATTTTATTTCAGGTTTTAAAACTTACTTTTAACTTTTATAACTTACTAACATTCAGATCAATTATTTTCAGTCACTTAAGGATGGCAGATCCTTTAGATGGGCTTATTTTGTTCCTAATGGATGTACATTAAAATCCATTGCAAAACTTGTTGACAACAAACAGGTAATTAAAACTTATATTTAAATTATTCAGTACTATACATAGTATAGTATTCCTTAGTAATAAAATATCTTTGATTTGGAAACAAAACATTAAATATATGATGGTTATTTTAATTGTGTGAAAATTCTGTTATTGTTCTCCCCTCCCTTCTCCATTTTTTTTAAATTTTAGGATAATCAAAAAATATTTTTAAAGCTATTCATTTTAATCAAATTTATATGAAAAGAAGAAAAACAAATTTATTTTGATTAAGTGTAAGTCATAATTAAAAGAAATAATTTAGAAATACAAGTATTCAGTAGTTTTAAGTAAATACTTTTAAAAATATATATATATTCTTTTTTTTACTTTTCAGTTTTGTAAAAAAAAAATTTTTTTACTTTAAAAAACTCTGAACAGTTGATATATGAACTACATTATTTAATTTGCGTGTTCAAAGTGCTATATACTATTATTCTATTAAAATTGCTTAATAATTGAAATTATTTTAACTCTTAATCACTTTATTTATTACAAATTAAATTTGTTGCAATGATTTTTAGAACAATTTTGATATTAGCAAATCAAATTTTTATTGGTATCACTTTAGTAATTATCCAAACATATAGTCACAAAAAAAAATGCAAGTTTGTTTACAGTCATACTAGAGTATAATATGTTTGGTGAATTAAAAAAAAATTACACAGAAAACTAATTTAATTTATCAATTAGTCATGTTATAGAGAATTAAATATATATCAAGGAGAACATGCATATACTTTTGAAGATCCAACATTTAATTTTTGAATTCCCTTTTAAAAATCTCCCTGTGATTTCCCATTCTTAACATACATTCTTTACTTACATTTCTGATTTCTCATTCTTTATATATATTAATACTGTTATATCTATAACAAAATTATTAACTGTTAATTGTATATTTTTCTTAATTAAAAATGCTCTCATATGTGTTATATAACCTTTTATAGGTAAATCCTGTGATAGAAAAAGTTTACAAATTTGAAGACATACCTCAGGCCTATGAAAAAGTTGCAAAAGGGCATGCCCGAGGAAAAACTGTCATAGATTACTCATTGCGTGATGAAGAACCAAACAATGAAAACAAAGAATCGAAGCAGAATGTGTAAAAAGTTTAATAAAAAATAAAATACAAGACATCACTAATTATATTTAAATTTGTCACTAATTATATATTAAATTCATGATACAGTGTCAACCATTCTTATTACATTTCAAACAAAAACAATCATAATTAATATAGTCACTTTAGTATACTTTTTCAAACATATACTCACCACATAAAAAGACATGCAAATTGTATATTTCTTGACAATTTTTGTTACTTCCAAGTTGAAATGTTATGATATTGTTGAAATCAATAATTATTAGAAATAAAATTGCCACTACTCAAGTTTTCTGACTTCTCTATTTATTCAATATACAAAAGAAAGTACAAATTTAACTTGATTAACTGATTATACTAATATATTTTTTGTTGACTGTTCTAATTGATATTTTTATGTATTTTCATTTCTGCAGAACTGTCTGTTATCGAAATAATAACAGTTCTTAAATATAGATTTAATAAATTCGATAGCTTGATTGTTTTATTTGGAGAAGTTATGAAAACAGAATTAATTCTTAGAATTCAATTAACATTAGATGAAAATATACCTTTGTAAAAGAAAAGAATTTAAAAAATTCCTCGGGAATCTCTCTTAATTACTTAAATACAAACTGACAAAAATTACCAAGAAATCACAATATGTTGCACATACCTAAATATAAACATAGTTATCAACTAAACTGTTGTAAAAATTCAGGCAGATTCTCAAATTACAATACAATTAAATACATTTTAAAATATTAAACATCCAATAAAATATACCATATAACAGTATTTTTGTCCACTTATCAACTATAATCTAAATATAAATAAGATTTTATAATTTTATCTCAACTATTTTTCAAAAATGATAATGAAAATGCTTTTAATGAATCAAATCAAGATTTCATGAACATTTGGGATTAAAGTGTAAAATTAGATGCACTCAAATTTAATCCATTGATAATGAAATGAATACAATGCATGATTCTATATGCCAAGCTCTCAATAAAAATAATAAATACAAACTTGAAATATAATTAAAAATATTCCAAGTCCCACACTTAAAAATTAAATTCGAATATATAAATAAGTATAACCAAATTTACAACAAAAATATAAAAACACTCTACCAAAATAAATATTTTGAGAATTCTTGTAGAAAAACAAGTTCATAATTTGATGCAATAACATGATTTAAGATATGACAGAAGCAGTATCATAATCACAGCTCTGTTTTTGTAAAGACAGTAACATTGATACCTGTTTAAACCTAACATGCATTTTATGTAGGGATTTTATGAGTTAGAAAAGTCTTGTCCAGTTAATAATAATAAAATAAATCTAATGTCGTTTAGAATCTATAAATTGAACCATGTCAGTGGTTAATAAATAAGATCATTGTTTCAAAATCATTAAATTTCATAAATTTTATTTCCTCTGCCATTTGAAAAAATAACATTTAAATTTTATGACAGATAGCTGAACAATGAATAGACAAGTTATCATTCAATAGATTTCAAGATTCACCATGAAATTTTACTTGCAGTTCAAAATCTAATCAACTACTTTCCATTTCATATTTGACAGTGCAATAAGAATTTTTTCTATACAAATTACTTATTTTTAAATGTTAAAAATTCTGATTTCAAGAATGCAAGGTTTTGCATTATAAATTAACAGCTAAGGTTTTTTTTATGCATATGTAAGAAGGCTTTAAAAAATTTGAGTTTAAAGTTGAGTTAAAGAAAATTTGAGTTACTAAAAGTTACATCAGATGAAACAAAGCATGCTGTTAAGGTACTCATCTCTCCTAATAACGGTGAATAAAGTGAAAATTTTCACATTGATAAATGCTGTCAAAGCTGAGATTAATATGTGTAATAATTCAGAAAACAAATATACAATTTAAAATTTCTATTTTTATTTCAAGATTTGAAAATTATTACATATGAAGCATAAACAGAATATATCGTGTTTAATATGCTTGCTTTTCAGAAATAACAGTAGCAATCTAAATTTAATAATTTCAGTCTCATCATTGTTGCTGTTATTTAACTAGACTGAGTAATTGGTATATGTAGAAAAATCTAATCATTAATAAATAACAAACTTCAATAAGCTAATTTTATAATTTCATATCTATACTGATTCATCTTTAGAGATTTTTCAGAATTCATCTTAGACCAAATTGAAGATTATTGCTAATATTTAATTTCAGCATATTTTTTTAAAATTTTATTTGTCATTACATTTTTTCCCCTGATACTGGACCACTATTTACTTCAATCTGATGTCAGTTATCAATATTGATTTGAGTTCCTGGAAACATTATGGATAGAGATTTCATTGTAAAGAAATAACACTTCTAATGTTTTTACAAGTTTGCATCTAAAGTGTACTGAAAATATTTTTTTTTATTATTTCTGCCAGTGTGCATGATATTTCCTTAATCTTTTATTTAGTGATCAGTAAGAATCTGATTTAAAAGATAAAGTCTGCCTAAATGGATACATCTTCTACCATATATAAGAAAAAGAAAGAATTAACTGATACCATGTGCCAATGAAATAAATGTTTTTACACTGAATCAACACATTTTTTTCTATTATGAGAATAAGAAAAGAATGTGCAAGTTATAGACATTACAAATTCAATTCCAGGAATAAAAAATGATTTGAGAGAACTCAATTTGCAAATTTTCAAGTAATAACAATTTTATGTATTAAAGTAAGAAATAGAATTACACAACAACAAAAACTTCACAGTAGCTAAATAAATTTGCTTGGAAAAAGATTTATCACGTATACATGATTAAAAAAATATGATGGATATTAAAAATGTTAACACACTGCTTTTCCTAAAAATATGATTTATGAGCAAAATATTTAGCTATTATGAAGTATAAATATCAACGTCACAGAATAAATATTTTTATTTAAATAAAATATAGGCCAAATTTTGCCTAAAAGTAAATATTTTATATACATCACACCAATTGCACTGCTATTAAAATCAAAATCTATTTATTATTTGTATCTCACAAATAAAGTCTTTTCTATAAGCATATTATTTATGTAATCCATTAAAAGATAACTAATATTTTTATATAACATGCTTTTAAATGCAATTTAAAATTATGAAGTTAACCACTGCATTTACAGCAATACATGATTGTTAATAGTAAACCATATCTATACAAATTTGTCCAATGAAGAAGACAACAGAAAATTTTATGTTAATAACACTTTATAAATATTTCTTAGAGTATTTTTTGCCATTTTTTACAAAAGCTTTTAGATTAAGAACAAATAGATGATTCAATCTCTTTTTAAAGCAGATATTTTTACAAAGAAATGCAAAATTACTTCCCCTTCAAAAGTAATTAGAAAATTAGGTTTGCAGTTTCCCAGGACACTTGGATATAACTATCCTGATTACTTCTTTGCATTAACGATGTCTCTTGACTTATGAAGTGACAAATATGAGAATAAAATAAAATGATTAAGTTAATCATTGAAGAATATTGATGATTACAGCAAAGGCATATTAGTGAATTATTTTCATCTAAATGTCTCCTATCAGATGCTAGTCCTGATGATACACGAGTTTGCCAAATTTTGATTATGATAGTCTTTCCAGAAGAAAAAAATTAACATTTAAGATTACATTCTTTACTTCACAAAGCAATAAAATGAGTTATGGTGACAATGGAGTAAAATTATGTTTGATTATTTCCTCAAGTGGAAAGAGATAATAAGGATAGTAAACATAATCTATATTGGTACAGTGAAGGTAACATCCTAAAATAAAGGCAAAACTTCTTTTAACATCTGTACTGCTCATAAGGAAATAGCCAATTTGGTATATAGAACCATTTAAAATATAATTTGATGGAAAATGATAGTGTGCGCAGTTGAAGACAATAGGATATGAGAAAATTTATTTAAAGAATAACTATCAATAAACTACAAATAAATCATGAAGATCAAAAATAATTAAAATAGCAGGTTCTATATTGTTTAATTATTTCTCTCTTCAATCTACAACACAAGCTTGGCACACTAAATTATAAGCAAAAGCAAAGTTAATTCTAAATAAAAGTATGTTGTGAGTTAAAATGAAACCACAAAGGTCTCAACAGTAACAACTTTATTCAAAAAGTTGAGCTTAAAATTCATTGTGATGGCAAAACAACAGAATGGTTTAGGCAGTAGGTTCTATAAATGAGTATTTGTACATACAGAAAAACAATTTTATAAGAAACAGTTTTATGTCTTCGAAGTATGACCAAATCCATTCAAGATAAATCAAGTATCTTAAAATTACAAGCTGTAAATATATTTCAAACTTGATTTATCCAGATTATATAAGTCACATGATTGGAGGTACGATGGTTTCTGTGTTGCATAAAATAATTTAAATTGGAGTATGAATAATAATTCTAAAACACTGTTCCATATGTTGAATTACTCTCATAAACGCTGGGGACTATCTGTGTCTCTAACCTTCTTTTGATTCTTGGACAAAGTGATAACTTGCTTCTGTAAAACTCTAACTTTCGACTGAAATTAAAAAAGAATAATCATTTTTTGAAATGGTATTAATTACGATTAACTTGAAAAGTGAACTAATAATTATTGTTAAAATTATGGGAAAAAAAGAATAAAGGCTTAAACACACCTGTAATTCTTCAACTATATCATTATGAGACTTAGTCATAGATTGTATCTTAAGTCTTAGTTCTCGCTCTATAATTCCATGTTGAGCTTTTGCTTCTCCAACCTACAAAAGGTTATTTAATCATTTTAAAAAATAAGTCCTTAAATTAATTAATTTTGACATACATTAATTTTAAGACAAGTACTAAAAAATAATAATGATGCCAAATATTTTTAAAGATGAAATTCTCAAATAACCTACTTATGATAAAAATTTTAATGAAAAGAAGTTGTATTTTTAGATAACTACACATTAAATCTCAGCAAGCAGATTCCCACAAAACTAGGTATTAATACTGTAGCAGCAATATGCAGTTTCACCAATGCTAAATAATTTCATATTAAAAATATGCCCTCCCCCAATGCAAGATTGTAGTGGTGTTATGGCAAATTCATGGCTTCATGATTCAATTCTAACAAGGAGTCATGAGTATGTTAGAGTTGCCCCAAAAAATTACTTTTTACATGTTACAACACAGAAAATCACTTACTTGTAAGAAATAAAATGAAAAAAAAAATTAATAAAATTTATCAATATCGCTACTTTTAAAATGATCAAAAGAATTGAAATGGTAAAAAAAAACTGATATTGAAAAGCCATTAAAAAATTGACTGTATTCAATTTCAATAAATACTCATTTTATTAAGTCATCTCAATAAGTTTCACTAACTCAAGGTTCAGGGTGGAACACAATAATTCTTTGCACATTGAAGAGTTGTTTTAGGCACTCTACAGTTGCTAGTCAATGATTAATAGTCAGAACGATTTTGTAGATCTTGATTTTTGTTACTTTCTGTATCTTTATCATTTGATCTTAGTTTCAAAATGATATCAAGTTTGATTTTGGAGCTCATTCTTCTTCAATTAAAATGTTACAATAAGCAAAACAAAACATGTTTGACATTATTTAAACTATATTTGTTAAGCACATGGATGCCAAATTAACCCATTTATTTGATAAAATAATGCATGAAATTAACACTGATGACTACTAGTCAAAAACTGCACTTTGGAGTAATTTCATGTACCTCTTGCTTGTTTTGAAAAGAATGAGTGACCAGATATTATTAATTCATTTTGTTGAAATAAACTTTATTACTTTTATGGTGATAACATTTAATGCTAAAATAAGTAGATTATTTTAATACCTAATGATGCACAGTCTATTTTAGACACTTTTAAAACTAATCACGAGAGCAGAATATATCGAATAATTATTTTCCTGATGGCAACTTTTTCTGTAGAATAGTAACATAAAAATAATGTACTCAGCCCCCCTCCCCCGATATAATGTATATAATTCTGGTGCACATTTAACATAGCACATGCCCTATTGTAAATAGAGCACAGAAACTTGGAGAGAAGAAGGCAACTTTGTATCATTCTTATAATTTGTTCCCAGTTGGAAACTAGCAAAATCCACTCAAATTAACTTCAAAATGGAATGATAATATAAATAACCAATGCCCTTAATATATCAATTAAAATTGAATGATTAATTCCTAAGTGAAAAATTATTTTATTATATAACTTTTGCCTAGGAGATAAAAAAACCTTGAAAGAAAATATGAGAATTTTAAGTACAACTAAATTCTAGCAATTAAAAAAATGTTCTCTATACTTGTATTTATATATAATTGCTAAAATTGAACTATTTATTTTATAACAAGAAATGGAGAATAAAAAATTACTCTTTTGCTAAAATTATTCTTTTATCTTAAAAAAATTATAGCAATTTTTGAGATCATTTAAAAATAAGCTCACTATCAAGTACACCCTATTTAAGAAATTTGTGTATTTTGCACATTAATCAGGGACTGATTGGATGTTTTACAGCTTAAAGTTCTGCAATAAATCTTATCAAATCATTGTATAAAATAAATAAACAGTAAAAAGAATGAATGAATAAAGACTTGATTTTAAGATATTCAAACTTGAAGAAGAAATTTAAACAATAACCAAACAGAAAGAAAAAAAAATTTTTGAAGCCCCTTTTATGTAAGTAACAATGCAACTATAAATTCAAAGTATCCTTGTAATTTTAGGAGTGTTTCTATTCTAGAAAAGCCATAATATGGTGGATTTTACAGAATAATGTAAAAAGTAAAATATTACATCAGATAAATGGATATAAAAAAATATTGCTATATTTAATGGAAATTTTTATTTCAGTACTATATAAAAATATCATTAACATTTATTAAACTATCACCTGTTTATCTCTAGCTAGCATCTGTTGATCTTTCACCAAAAGCTGTTTCTGTAAGGATGCTATTTGATCTTTTAACTGATGCATAGCAACTACATGATCACTAGTCCCAGTATCTAGAAGTGTACTTTCGCTAAAATGAATTAAATTAAAATCATAAGCTAAATTGTTATTTCAAAACAATCAAACCAAGAATTATGAGAACAGAATCAATTAACAATTTCAGATATATAAATAAAATAACTGAAAATATATTAGAAAGAAAAGAGGTAGTTTTCTTACCTTGAAGGCAAACTTCCATTAGAAGATTTAGATAACTCAATTCTGGGCTTCTTGCTAGGAGAATGATCACTTCTCCTACAAAAGAGTTAATTCATAAATAATAATGATAGATTTACTTTGCATTAAAAATATAAAGAAAATTTTTACTTACATTTGTGAATAACGAAATTATTTACTAAAAAAATGTTTTCAGAAACTGTATTTGTAATTACACTATAGTATATGATAAAATATAATTCCATCAGAAATAATGAATTTTTTTTTCAAGAACATTTTTTTTTCTTGTAAAATTAGAAAACAGTTTTTATTTAAAAAAAATAAAGCTCTGTCATTAAAGATTAAATTTGCTATTGATATCAATTTTATTATTTGCGGTCCAAATTACTACATTATCATTTAAGACATCAGAGGCAGATATATTAACAAATTTTACCTGCACTAAAGTTGGTGCCTTCATTAAGCAAAAAAAAAAAAAAAAAAAAAAAAAAAACATAATGCTTTAACTATACAATTTTCAAGCAGCTAAATATATTTTATGTTTCATTTTTTACTATAAACAAATTCTTAAATTAGATTCTTGACATATTTTGAAGTATAACAAGTTTTAGAGAGCCAAATATCAAACTTTAAATAACCTTAAATAATTTTGAGAGTGTAATAATATGGATGTCAATTTCTTGCCTTGGTATTGTATCATGGCATATAAAAAGAAAGGTATAGAAAAAATAACAGAATTTAACAATTGGCAATACCAGTTATTTGAAGAAAAAAAAGGGGGGATTTTATCTTTTAATGACATAAACAGGAGAAATGTTCTTATTCATTTCCCATTAATAAACACCTTCCAATGTGTTCCTTTGCAATGGATTTAAAATTTGACACAAATAGTGTAAAGGTTAAAAACAGATTCTATTCTTTGTCTTTGCAATTTTAAGTTAATACTTCCATATATAGATATCAGCTTAAGAGACAGTCAGCCAACTGCCACATTTTAATTTAAAATTGATAGCCATCTACAATTTTAATTATATAATGATGATAGAATTATATGTTAATTTCCATTTAAATCTTTACACTTCGAAGTTAAATCCAAAAATTGCTGTTTGGGATTCAGGAAATTCTGAAATGTGTTGATCAAAATTTCAAGATCAAATTTCTTTTGATGAATACATTTTTTTTTAATTCATGGAAGTAAAGATTAAGGTTCCACAAGGTTTCAGGCACCTTCAATAAAACTTTTATAATAAAGAAAATAATATTTTGCCTAACTCATAAATTAATAACTAAAAAATAAAACCTACTTTGATTTACTTGAATGGCTTGATGATCGTTTGTGATTCTGTGATGAGTGATGATGATGACCTGATTTGCTCGAGGCCGAACGGTGGGCTGCACTTTGCTTAGTTTTAGCTAAAGCACGTTTATATGATAAAGTACATAACCAACAAAGAAGTTTACCATCAACCTAAAAAGGGGGGAAAATCATTCTAAAAAGAAATAAGCACAGAAGTAATAATAAAGTCTAAAGTCTATTTTCCTTATTTCAGAACAAATTTTTTTAAAAAATTACCTTCTTCCGACTGTCATCTTTTCTATCAAATGCGCATCTCTGTTTGCATTGTTCACAAGTTACAGGAGGACCATAACGCTTCTCTGAATTTGTACATCTCTGACATTTTGCACCAATAAAGGCAGCAATAATGTTGCAGTACTCACATGCACTGGGCTATATAGAAAAAACATTAATCTGTTAATTTAATAAGTGTTTATGGCAAAATGGAAAACATAAACAAGAACAACTTTAATTTTTTTTTTTAAATGTAAGTCTAGCTGAATAAAATTATAAATGTTTCATACTTAAAATCCAGTTATAACCCTATATGTAATGATGTATCCATTTAATTTAAATCTTAACCAATTTTCTGATTTTTTAAATCTTACATTAATCTATGCTACTTTATTCTAAAATGTTTATCTTATTTAATTATCCAAATTCTTTTTTTTCTTATTAATTATTGCCAAGATGCACTCTAAGATTTCCCCCCTCCACATCATAAGTGAAGGAAAAAGAATTCCCAACACCTCTTTCCAAGATACCTTAGATTCCATTGTTCAAGTCAACTTGTGTCAGCAAAAATCCCCACTGGAATCATTGATTCCAGTAGGGATTTCCACTAAAAATATTCTTTCAAATCTGCTCTTGACTTATGAATTTTTAAATTTACTTTATTGCATTCCAGGAGTCACAAGTTATTTTCAAGTAGAGCAATGTGCACAACATATAATGGCACAAAACAATATAAGAAAAAGCCAATGAAAATTTTATCTCTGTGAAAATATGCTGCAAGATTTCAATACGAATTTCTGAAATATGTCCATCACAATTAAGGGATTCAGAGATCTTTTAAAAGAATGTGCTTAGCTGGACCATATTTTATCCCTTCACTCAAAATAGGAAAGTTTTTTATTTGTTATTGTTGTTGTTAAATGATGAAATGATTTGAACTTGAATTTCAAAACTTTCTTCTTTTTGGCCAACCAGCTGCGAAATTATGCTTACTTATATGCATGCATATCATCACAAGAACTATTAAGAAACGGAGAATGGTAGCAATACGAAATTTGCATGTCATTCTTGGGATCATATCTAGATTAATGATGCTTTTTCCAGTTTCCATAATAATTATTTCTTAAGTTTTATTGATTCTGTAATTTTTTTTATAAATTAATATTTTATTCTTTTTTTTCCAATAAATTCAAAAACTACCATTGTAAACATGCAAAAAAATATTTAAAAAACTGAAAATAATAAAATGACATTCTATTAAATTTTTACCCACATTTAACTATACAACTTAATTATAAAATAAAAATTATTTAACATTTCTTTCTCCTGTTTTCAAAAATGTGCATACTATAAAAGAAACTAACTTAATTTTTATAATTGTTTATCAAATACTCTTGAAATTGAGAATAAAGGCAAACATTATATAAACATACACAAAAGATATTCAATACTTATCAAGAGATGAACATTAGCTAATCATTAATACTCCCTTTAAAGTTAATAATCATAACAAAAATCTCTACCTATAATTATGATGTAATAATAAGATTGTCCATGAATATGTTGGCATTCTAAAGGAGAAACTGTTTCATCTACAGTTGATGAATTTGGCAGAAATATATGTTTAAAGTCAGATTGAGGGCAACATGTTATGCCATTTTAATGTTAATATGTCTCCATTAGGGAAATTCATGCAATCATTGAACCACATTATCACATGGCTGTAAAAATAACTTACAAATGCTTTGTTAAAGGAACCATGAATACAAAATTACACACACAGATTTCCATTGTAATTAAACAGAGTATTTCCACAAAACAGAAAGCCTCAAGTTTAATTAACCAGTCCTACAAAAGGATACCTTATACTTCAAAATAAATTTCTTATATAAAAAACATAGGGAAGCTTAAACTTACTTTTCCATATAATTTAACATTTACTTCACATTTCTTACAGACAAGAGAAGGACTCCCTTTCGATCTGTAATAAAAAATTAATAAATGCATAAACAGGCTGATTAATTATTCATTTAAGAAAGAGAATATATATTGTTGTACATAAACAAAGAAATGCAAATATTATTCAAACAAATTTATTTTTTTGATTTTTAATCTATGTAAAATATTTAAATAAAACACAAATTATTTTTCCCATAAAAAATGAAATTTTGATTTAATTTAATATTTTCTATAATTAAAAAATTGAAGACTGACTACAAATCATAGACCAATAAATCATTATTAACAACTTAAAAATTATTCATTTTAAATTTGGAATTGAATTAGAGGAGAAATAATGTTTCAATAATTCACGAATATCTACTTAAGTACTTATGTTTTCTAATCATATTTTTCCAAATCTCTTCAAAAACAAGGATTTTTTTTATTATTATTTTTATTTTATCTTTAGAATTCCAAATAGATAAATAATTCTATCTTTTAAATTCCATACAGTGATAATTTAACAAAGGAATCTAAATTAACAAATAACAGAGAGAGAAAAAATTCTCTTAAGGAAAATGTTTCCAACTACTTATGTTTTTTTAAAAGAGGTTTTAAAGAATTTTTAATTCCTCTATTTACAAAGTAGTGCTTGAAAATTCATTTATATTTACTAAAATATCAAGCATTACACCACAAAATTTTTTTTAATTATTCCTTTCCACCATGATAATTTTGTGGTGAGAAAACAGCACTTTTCATATTAGCTATATTTACAATTTATTGATAACTGTTGTTCTTTAGACGGAGAATAACCATTTTTGACATTCTGATAATAAGAAAATAACATCACAATTTAATTTTCATAATAAGAAATGCACTTCTACATTTAAAATTGCAGAGGTCATTTCAAAACTTCTCTGTACACTTTCTAATAAAGGTATAATTCCCTTCCTCACTCCTAAATAAAATTAGGCACATTGCAGGTTTTTATATACAAGAGTTCCACAAATAAGATATAAGAAAAATAGCATCATAATTTTTTTAAAAAATATGTAAATTATTAACCATGTGTTATTTGTCAAACATAAGTAATAAAAAACAAAACCCCTATTACCTCAATTTTTTCTCCTTTTTTTGACAATTAATTATTGGGATACAGCTAAATACATAAATATCAGATACTCAAACATACATTTTGGATGTTATTTTTTTCTGACCAATTTAACCAAAATATAAATTTATTTAAAAGATCACGTATTTATTCTCATTTATTTAAGTCACTGTGTTTTTGAAATATCATATTTACGTAGATGCAAAAATACAGACAGTCAACACTTAAATGGATCTGGCTCTAAACCCAATATAAATTTAGACTTCAGATGCTAAATTTGTGTGCCAAATTTTAACCATCTAGTTTTCTGGCTTTAAAGCGACAAATTAGTTTCTACTAGAACACTGGATAGACTGCCTTTGAATGAATCTTGTTCAAAATTTAAACAAAATCTACAAAGTTGGTGTAAAGACCATATATTACATACATCTAATTCACACATTTCCAAGTATCTATTATGTTTTTGGAACTCTGGAAGATCTGTAACATAAAGATCCATAAAAATATTGATGGATTTTGAATTGTTAATTTAATTTAACAAATTATTTTGTAATTATAATATTTTTAAATACATACTTTGTATAACTTGAAACCATTTCATTTAAATCACTTATATCTGGTAAGAGATATTTACTATCAAGAAATTATCTTCCTTGAAATAATATCAAGTTTTCCTTAATAACGACAAAATTTTAAAAGATATACAATGAAATATTATTAAAATAATTACTAAAAATTACTTACAGTTAAAATAATTACTAAAAATTAGGTACTTGTATATAAATTGCATGTTATCGCTGAATTTTTGACTAAAATGCATACTATTAACAAATTTAGGCTTAAGTGTATGTGCAAGTGGAATACAGACAAACATAATAACTTTGGTGATTAATCACTAACTGTAAGAAACATGGCATTTTTAGATAAATAAGTGGCATGTAATTAATTCACAAGCACTAAAAATATTTTTAATTAGCAACCAATTTACATACGTATCTTGAAATTCAGTCCTACAATAAGTACACTTTACAAGAGGAAAAGCTCCACGGCAATCCTAAAAAAAAGTGAAACCTTTAATTTAAATAACAATTACTATCAAACAAAAAAATTTCTTAACATAATATATTTAAATATTAATTTTCACTAAAAAATTATTCCACTTAAAAGAGTTCCAGAAAAGGCCCAATAATAACTTAGTAATCACACACAAATTAGATGCTGAAACCTAATTGTCACTATATAGAAGGGAAGAAAAGAAATTAAATAGTAGTAAGTGTTTTCCTACAATCTTATCATACAAGTGCATACATACTACAAAATCAAGAATGCATTTAGTTCCTTTCTCTTTGCCAAGTTGAGTCCAAAATGTGCATTAACAATAACTACAATATCAAGTCAGCATACCAAATTTCAATAATCTAGTTTG
Organism: Argiope argentata; assembly: GCA_026289955.1. Classification (NCBI taxonomy): domain Eukaryota; kingdom Metazoa; phylum Arthropoda; class Arachnida; order Araneae; family Araneidae; genus Argiope; species Argiope argentata. The sequence continues at coordinate 229,716 of JAOUZG010038425.1, read as the reverse complement.
CTGTACAAACTTACAACTTTACTTATAAGTCACTAATCATATAAGTGAATCCATGGAAAGACCTTGGACAACAATTTAAAATAAGTTCATAGAGATAAAATTAAATCTTATATACCATTCACATTGTTAGTTGCATCAGTGAGTAAATCAAGTTCCTATTTATGCAAGGAGTCAGATAAACAAAATGCAATAAATTCTATAATAAAGAATTGAAAGACAAGTATTAAATTTTATCCACCCAGCTTATTGCATTTTTAACTATACTCTATTCCAACTTAACCAGGTAGTAATATATATTTTATGCGTGCTGAATCGGAGACGCTGTCAAGGAAACTGGGGTACTTTAAAGTACAATGTTATTAGAAATGCAGATTGCTGGCGAAACTTTATTTTACAGTTTTCTTACCAAATAGTAAATGTTTATTAACTTTTTTATATTATAATTTTAAATCGTAGAATTAATTCTTTTCTTATTTTCATTATTTGTTCATTATTATTGATACATTATTTTTAATAATCATTTAAGATATTTCATTTTGCTTCAAAAATTTTCAAAGGAAATTCCAAGTCTCTTAATATTTTATAAAGCATTAGAAGTGAATAGTAAAACGACTTGAATAAATATTACGTAATCTAAACTAATAACTACTAATGTGATTAACAGTATCAAAAATACTAGCTGGTAAAAAAATACGAATTAAAAAGTATGAGTGACGATAATGGTTGCACTAAATGAAGCAAAGTTGGCAGTGATGTACAAGAAGAGCAACCCAAATATTTTATTTTGAAGACCGGTTGTAGCCAAAGAGGAATTTATTATGCCAATATTTTGGTTTTATTTGTTCGTTTTACTTACAAAATACTTAACATGTAAGCACTTCTAACTTGAGAATAAGTTTTAATACATGCTGATAAAAAACAATTTCTGTGATTTATGATATCTGATAAATTTCTGCACATTTAGTCATTTTAAAGTCAAAATTATTGGGAAAATCTTTCTCAATGCAGAGCATCACATTTTCTACCTTTTACAATACTGCCCAGATAGGATGAAATGGAATATATCATGCTTAGGGATAAACATGGTAAAAATGAAGTTTAGTGTGCCTTTTTCTATGCCAAGTTGCCAATAAAGATGGTGGATAAAGTAAACACTAATATGGAATAGTTACGGTTACTACTTTCCTCCGTAATATAATTATGATTTTTTATTGATAAGTATTTGTGTGTTTTTTTCAGACCAGTTCAGCCAGTCTGTTAGGTGCAGAGTAAAAGTTAGAACATGTGATGGCTTCAGTATCTGTACGAGGCACTGAGCAGAATTTTTTAACTTAAAAAAACATCCTAAGGCTTCGCTAACACATTGAACACAAGGACTGTGTGACATTACAGTCAAAAGGAGAAAAAGAACAGAAGAAGAAACAATCACACCATTCTCCATATAAAATTTCAAACAAGCATCCTTTTCTACTTCATCAATGAAGCTCGCCCTTCATGCATTCTGCAGGTTCAAAATATGGTCTTCCATTTTATTTACCCATCATAAATTCTTACAAAATCACTGATATAACTAATTATCAAGGAAACCAACTGCTAGAGCAAAAAAAGAATTGTTTGAACTGCAAAGAATTCCATTGCATCTGACTTTAAGAGTAAGAATGCAGATGATTTCGTAAAATACGAATTCAGGTGACTTTTTAAAGCGTATATTGACAATTTAAAATTGCAAAGAAATATATTCTGTTCATTTTCAAAATAAAAATAAAATTGCAGTGTCTTAAGAGTTATAAAAAATTTATGTATAATAAATAATAAAATTGAAATCTTTAGTCAATATTTTTTATTATTTTTAATTGAAGATTTTTCATAAAATAGTCATCGTTCATGTTCAACTCAACCATTGTTAAAAGTAGTACACAAAACAGCATTAGAGTTATAAGAAGATCGAAATTGAAATCTTTAAAATTGAAATCTACAATTTATAATTTTATTATTTTTAATTGAAGATTTTTTCATAAAATAGTCCTAGTTCATGTTCAACTCAACCATCGTTAAAAGTAGTAAACAAAATAGCATGAGAGTTATTAGAAGATCGTTCTGGTGGGTTGCCATATTGGTGAAAAACTCGGGAGAACACTAATCATCACTTTAACCATAAATGTTAATTCAATTTTTCTTTTTCATAGAGGAAAACTTAAGAGCATGTAAATTCATTGGAATATCCAGGCTGAATTTTATGACAACTACAATATTTTTTTTTCACACTATACTTTATAAATCCTTAAATAAGTAGATAGAATTTATTTTTTAAAAAAATGTTATACTTTAATAAATTCTCAAAATTATAAAGTTAGTTGAAAAATGAATTATAACTCCAACAAGTCACCGTACTTTCATGCATATCATTTCAAAATAGTTTAAAATTTATAAATACTAGAATGAATCTATCATGCGGAAAGTTCAAGAATCCAGCTCTCTTTACTTATCTGATGGTTATGTCCCCCCTTCCTCTCTACAGCTGATGAATAAAATACCAAAGTCAGTTAGAATTTGAGCTAACTGAAGGTCAAGATACTAAATGGCATTTATTTCAAAAGTAATATAAACAGAAAACCATTTAGTACCCTATAAAAATTGTTCCAGCTTAAAATGCATACATGCATCACCTGTCCCTTAATTCAACTTTCAGTTATACACAGATGGCATATCAACTGCGAGATGTTTGTAAATGCATACATGACATGCATGTAACAAAACGGTTTAAAAAAACTAAGAAATGTACCAATATTTCTATCAGTTTATTGGAAAAACTGAGAAGAAATAATGTCTTTAAATTTGATGTCTTCATAATAAAATATTTGATAACAAATTTAAATAAATTTATTATTCACAATGTATATTCATTGTATACTTCAATATAGTAATATTTCATACAATATCTTATATTTAGATTATGTAAGAGGCTTTAAGTATTTGAAACTCAAAATTTTGTAGAATGGTTAGATATCCACAGTATTTGTTTTAATTTTCTACAAATAAGAAATTGAGTCTATCTGATACATCACAGTATATTTAGAGCTTATCAGACAATCATACACAGCTAATTTTCGATGATTGATCAATGAACATGAAATATTAAACAATAAGCAAAAAGACTTCTTGAATTTTTTAATAAAATTTCCTTATCATCCATACTATTTAAACCCATACCACTGTATATCAGTTCATTGAAAAAAAATTAATAAGCAAAAACATAATGAAAGAATTAACACATCCAATATAACATGAATCTCGTTATTTATTCTTTATATATATATATATATATATATATATATATATATATATATATATATATATATATATATATATATACAATTTCTTGTGATCTTTGTGTTTTTTACTTTTGTTAACTCAGCACAAGTTAAGAATTAATTCAGGAGCATAAGCCAAATAAAAAACCACCATCCTTCCTATATATAATAAATAACCCTATACCACAAATTTCAACATTTAGCAAATGCAAATTCATGACTTCAAGCAAACAAGGAGGTCACGAACATAATTATATATAAAGTGTGAATTTTAAACAATAATAGTTTAACTCTGATTAATTCATCGCTTAAAAATAGTTAACCAATTGGTTTAAAAGGCTACAAAAGAACAAAATCAATAGCGAACACTTGAATACTGATTACAGAATTATAAAAGAACTGGTAATGACAGATTAAAAAAATGAAATTTGTTATTTCAAAATGAGGCTTTTATTTTCTTCTAGTACTTCAAAAATAGAAACTTCAGCAGAGACTAGGAGACATAATTTATAGTCAAACATGCAGCCATGCTGCAAAGATTGTACGAAATGTTAATTTTAATTTTAAAAAAAGAAAGCATAACCTTAAATTTAATACTAATAATAGTTTTCTGATAATTTTATATCACTAAAACTTTCATCGTGGTAGTAGCCCAACACTCAAACAATAAAAATAATTCATTCATTCATTTAATTTTTTTTTTCTTAATCCCAAAATACTTCTCACTTCAATAAATGTTAAGAAAATAATTGTCATCTTACTTTACAAAGTTGTTGACCTTGAGACAATTCTTCGAATGGATGACGACTGTTGCACTTCGTACAAGCAAAGAGTGCAGCCATATCTTAAAAACAAGTCAATTTCAATAATTCAGTCCTTATTCTAATGCTTAACGTTAAATGTTTTTCTTCACAACTCTTGGAGTAAATCAGAGAAAGTTTATCAAAATCAAAAAAACTTCAAACTATAAACAAAGGTTGTTAACCAGTTAATGGATGCGTAAACTGTGAAATTATTGGTACTAAAGAACGAAGTGCTCTTGTAGGTTACTGATAAGATATATAAACAGGTTGTCTCCCCACAATATCTTAATCACGCCAAAGCAACAATAGATTACAATGAAAAACGCTTAATAGAAATAGCGTTTTTACGCCAAATATAGCAACCAAGCATGCTATTCTCTGTAACTTTATCCAATAAAATCAAACCAATCTAGTGACGTCAGAGAAATAATCTGCGGTTAACACTTCTCTTAAAAACAAATAAAGAAATAAAAAATGATTTCAGCAGTCACAGTTAAAAGGAAGGAATCAAAATTAGATTGGGCAACAAATAAAATAATTAAAAATTGTAAATTAGTTATCAGCATGAAAAATATATGTAAAAAGGAATTCAAGTTAATTACGTATATCTAGATGATATGAAAATGACTTAAATAAAATCTAAACCAGAATTATAAGAACTTTTGAATTTAAGCAATTCATTCATTAGAGTAAATTATTAGATTAATTTGTATAGGTTTATTTTTCCCAAAGTATACAGGAATTTCGACAGCCTAGTTCTTTGAATTTATTTTCCTTATATTAAAATGTCACAACAATGCAGTTTTTTTTGTTTTGTAAGAAAGGAAGAAAAACTAATAAAGAATAAAGATACTTTTCGTGCCTTTAAGTTTAAAAAAATGATTATTTAATCAATAAGTATAGACAAGTGCTTTTCACAATTTTCTCTTTTGCCAAAGCTTTACAAAGGAAAAAGTCCTTTTAAACGTAATTAATCTTCAATAAAAACAACTTATAAATTAATAGTGAGGGCGCGGCGTTTCGTAAGAGCTTTTCTTTTTGTGAAGCAATGATATTGTAATACAATGTTTTTATAAACAAATGCTTATTTTCTTCTCTTAAGGAAGAAGTATATTCATAAGTTTTCGGGCTTTGATGCTACATGACTGAATTTTGGTCCTTTATTAATATTTACCAACTTACAAATCATAATGTATTTAATAATCATTTATTATTTTCCTAACCAGCATAAATTCAATTTAACCACATATTAGCTATATGACAGAAGCTGTGAAAAAAAAGATCATTCATATTTTAGCAAAAGCAAATAATATTCTGTTAATAATTAAGAGCTAGATATTTTTTAAGTCAAATATTCCGCATAATTTTGCTTTATTACTAGTTTTTGTCAACAAAAACTATCTCTTCATCTGTTTTCAAGCTCCCAAATTAACATCCATTAATTGCAACATTTTAACATTTAGAGGATAACATCTATATTATTTATATTTACGTAAACCCATCAAATTAAATTCAAATAGTTTTTATTATTCTAAAAAAAATTTACGCACTTTAACTTTGTGACCCTCCCAAAATTTTTTTAAGTACTTTATATTACTATACATACAGTAATTATAAATTTACATAAAAATAGTAATTAATTAACTAATTATTTTTATAAAAAGATTAATTTTTATACATTGTTGAATTTTCTCGTAATTTCTTTCAGCCAACAAATGGTAGCTTTATTACATTACTGATATTATTTAGAATTATATACATATATATATATATATTTCCCAATACAAATTTTTAATTAAATTAGATAATAAAATGCATTTTAGAATGATTTTCCCTAAGTTGAGCAGAATTTCCAATTTTTACTTCATAATTGTAATCTGAAGAGAAAAAATATTTATCTCCTATATAACTATAAATTTTACAAACAATGTTGAATGAAAGAAGTAAATATTAATTGCTTGCATTAAATTATGTTTTTAAAATAGATAAAAATCAATGCTGGTAATGTATTTTCTGCATGTCAACAGTTTAACTTCTTTTTGGCAGTTAATTATTGCCATAAGGTTAATTATTAATTAATTATTTTTATTGTGAACATTTTATATTGCATATTGAATATAATCCTTTTTAGAGTAAAACTTCCATGCTAAATTAAAAATTCTCTCAATAACTTTTAGTAATTTTTATTTGTAAGGTTTTTACATATTTGTTTTCCTACTATATCCTTTTCAAAAATTATTAAAATATTTAAATAAATATTAATATAAAAATATGTAAGTCTGCATACTGAATCATTGGTTAATTAAACTATGTAAATAATATTTTGTTCTAAATAGCAGAATTCAAAAAAAAAATAATAATAATAATAATACCTTAAAAAATAATCTTATAATAAACTGACTTTATAAAAACATAAACAAGCTTATTCCTAGGGGCAAAATAGTTCAGGAAGTTCATAAAAACAGTTATTTAGCATTGTATACGTGTCATATTAAATAAATGCTTGTACTTTTCTGTTAACCGGGCACCAGCGAAAAATCGCCAAGCAAATTTGGCGCAATTCTATATTATTAAGTGATTTTTCGCTTTATAATCAAAGAAATTTGGCGGAATTCTACATTATTTGGCGATTTTTCGCTAGCATCCGGAAGCATATAAACTAACCTTACATTGATAGGAACCTTACAAAAATTTAAGCCCTCTGATTGGTTGGACTCATCCTACGTCAGGACCTGTGATGTCAACTGATATATCTGTGTACTGATAACGATCCTTTGTTCTTTTTTTTGACATAACTACTTAATACATATTATTTTTTTCATTCTTTTTCAAATGTCTGTGTTTTCGGAGACTAAATTTCCAACTTCGTTTTGTAGTGAATTTGAATCATATGCATGGAATGTAATTACTGTTCGCAGCGATGTGAAAATTTTAGAATTTTTAAGAGACAAAATAATATAATAATAAATTCCCATTCTTCTAACAACGAATATTTCTTCATGGAAGATTTAAAATAATTTGTATAATTTTTCCAAAATTTATTTTTCAAGGAAATTAAGCATTTAAAAACTTATCTTATTTTCAATTTAAAAAAATCTGGTGCCAATTTTTTTAGGCCACTCCTTTTTCTCAAATTCGGAAGTTGAAAGGGAAGCCATCTTTCATTTACCAAAATTTTTTCTTTTCATTCGGAAAAATTTCAAGGATTTTCAAAGGAATTCTTGTTTTTTTTTTTTTTCTTTCTGAAATAAACTTTTTATAAGGAATTTTTTTAGAAACCAAAATTGCTACATAAACGTTAATTTGGGGCATGTAAGGAAGTCGCCACCTTGTCTCCTGCTGGAAGAGACACATGATCGAACAATGATACTCCTATCCAGCGGTGAGGCTATTCAGCCTTTGTTACCCATTGTGTTTCTCCCGTTCTTAGAATCGAGAAGGACAGATAAGGGACCTCAAATGTTTTCGGCTCATTAAAGCAGTGAACCGGGTCGAAATACCAGACGGGACTAATTCGTATGTGGACCACCCCACTGGGCCCGATAATGAACAGATGCGGTTTAGGACCATTGAAGAACCCATTAAAGAAAGAATCCAGGTGTAATCTAAAGAGCGGATGTCTCAGAAATCTTCCCACGATGGTGGCGCGAGTGGAAGTAGAATGATTAGACAACCGGCATCTCCAGCGAGCCAATATCAACCTGAGAGGTGGAGCTTCGCGACGATTAAAAAGGGGTTCAAGAAGCCGATGAAGAAAAGAAAGGAGAAAAGGAAGAAAGAGAGAGGAGGAGAAGGAAGCTGATCTGGGACAAGCTGATCTGGAGGACGAGACGAGCTGTGAGGAGTGCTGAGGTGAAGAGATACCAGGTGATCTCAAGTTTTGTTACAAGATCTACCGGAAGAAATCCGTAGATCTCTGGAGCTACAGGCAGTAGCTGAATACGGAGACAGTTTGTGAGTTCCCGGCCTAGTTGTCGAACAGACAATCATTTGTAAATACTCCTGTATATAATCTAGATTACGTGTTTTTTGTGTGTTAAGCTGTAAATAAAGCCTCTGTATATAATACGCTACCATTTCATTTGACCCGCCCGTGGTCAAGTCTTTACAGGCAGATATTATAAATTCTGTTGTGTTTTTTAGCTCAAGAATATAGAGCAGATAGAAATAGCTCAAGAATATAGAGCAGATAGAAAGCAGCAGAATTTGAAGCTTATAACAGCTGGCTATTCAATTTTTTTAAAATTTGAATGTGTGTGTGCTTTAATTCACGCAAAAAAAAAAAAAAAATCGAGTTCGCTAATTTTCATAATAGAGGGCGCCATGATGTAATTTTAATTCGTTTCCAAAAAAAAACGGTTAATTATAAATGTTTACCAGTGAATAAAATAAATGATACAAAGAAACATATTTTAAATGATGCAGAGGAATTTTTTGTTCACAATCTCTTGTTTGAATTGACGAACACGAATTCCAATTCGTGTTCGTCAATTTTCCGAATTTCGCTATCCATTTGTAGCATTCTTCAAAAATTTCACATCACTGCGTCAAAAGATTTGGTTTGGAGTAAATGATTCCACTTCATTATGAAATGGCCGGAAGATTGGTCTCCAAAAACAGAGACATTTCATAAAGATTGAGAAAAAGAAACTGTATGAATTTTTTATGTCAAGACCAGAGAAACACTGCGCTAATCCTTAAACATCACATTTCATGACGTAGGATGAGTCCAACCAATTAGCGGGCTTAAATTTTTGTATGGTTCCTATCAATGTAAGGTTAGTTTATATGCCATCCGGAAAAGTACCTAAATAATATTAATCTTATTCTCCTTATTTCCATCATGATTTGACTCCGTCTGGCCAGATCAAATAAACCGTCGACTCTGAGATGGACGATGACTGTCTAAGGAGATGAATAAATATCCTCTATATTGAGGTCAAGGATGTGAGAGGGAGTGACCTGGAGAAGTTGGCATTTAGGACAAAGAGGGAAGGATTTCTCTCGCTCAGAGAATTTAAGACATTTTAGATGTTCGCTGACATGTCGCGAAATGCAAGTATGGGATGACCTATCTCGAGATGAAAAGAAAGAAACCTGGGCTAGGCCCCTTGTACGAGTTGTTGGATGGAGGAAACAGCCAGTCTTCTCTGATGGCAGATTTTTTGATGGAGTTTGGTAGAAGTGGGGGCATTTTGAAAGCAACCCTCTTTGGCCAGTTTGTCTGCCATTTCGTTACCATGGCTGTCTACATGTGATAACAACCAGTGAAGATGAATTTGGTGATGTTGTGAGATGGTCTTGAGTTTACTGTGGATTGAAATTCTTGTACGATCTCCAGTATTTAATCGCTTTTTGAGATGTTGAAGCGCACTACCGTTATCTGACAAGATCCAGACATCGCCTAAGTTGTTCTCTTCTGAGACCGTCTCAAGACTAATCTCAATTGGAGACAAATAAGGCTTAAATTTATTTAAACTCTTGCCAATGCAACCAAATAATATTAATACAAACCTTTATTAATTTTAAGGAAAATAGACGTTCCAATTATTAAATCTCTTAATATAAATTAAATATTATTGCAATCGAATCTCGTAATATAAATTGCATTTTTGAAAGAAAGAAAAAACGATGTCATATCTTGCTTTGGAAATTGAATTTTAATCATATTTTGGAAGGAAAAATGGGATTTTGTAATTGGAGAAAAAGGAAAGGGGAAATCAAAAATAGAGAGAAAGTAACCATCTTAGATTATAAATTTGAGATGAATAATTTAATATATAAATTGTAAATTAGTATTAGCAGAATTATCAAACTTGCATTTAAATTTTCAAATCATATGCACTAAAAATAAATACACTCAAAAATACTAAAAATAGTTTGTTTGTTTTTTAAATTCACATCTTAAAAATCTCACCCCCCCTAAGACACTAAATTTAACACATTTTAAAACTTATCTGTCTCACAATTATTTAAGAGAGGAAAATTATTTAAAATTGGTGAAGTTGAAAAAAATCTGTAACTGCATTATTAATTGCCACCTTAAGATTGCTACCATAATGTAAAATAAAATAAAATGGTCTTTTGCATTTTGTATTATATTCTCTGTTCATTACATTCCTGTATTTTTAAATCACACAGTAATGCTCTACCATTTTTTAAGTTCATTACAAAATTAAATATGTAGGGGAATTTTGAATCTTTGATTGTTTTTAAAAGAATATATGCTTTGATTTTGAAAATATATTTATATACAGTTTAGAGGCAAGCTTATTAATATTATAGACTTTTCAAAAATTTGTACATAAGAATATTTTCTATTGTTTCTATTGTTTATTATAAAAACTATTTTAAAACCTTACTCTTCCCTCCTCTTTTATGTATATTTATTCCAAAGAATAAATTTGCATCACAATTCTTAATTAAAAATACTGCAAACAAAGAATAAATTAATTAAAACAAATCATATTTTAAAAGGAAAAATGAGATAGAAATATGATAATTAACTTGTAGTTCATAAAAAAATGATTAAATAACAGGCATTAAATATCATGAACACATAAATAAGCTTTAAGTAAAACCACACATATACAAGAAAATAAGAGATTTTAAGATAGAATTGATTTAATTTTCATGATCATAAACAAGCAGAAAGGATTTTAAAAAAAAGGTTCCAGGACAACAATTTTAATTGAAACAAAATAAAAATTTATACAATCATAAATCTCTTAAGTGAAAACTAGAAAAATACTTCACAGCATAGTTTTAAGAAAAACATATTTTTAAAAAATTCAAAATTGTAATCTTTCTTTCATTTCTTAGCACCTTTATGTGAAAATTTCATGATTATTACAACTTCCATTAAATCATGTAAAATAGATTATTTCTGTCTCTATTCTTCAAAAAATAGGTTACTTCAAAGTGCATCTGATGATATTAATATAACTGGATTTTTTAAATCATCAGTCTGCACCAAAAAAAATATTTTATCATATCAATTTTAACAGAAATAATGCCCTTAATCTATTTGAGAGTATGAAAATTAAAACCGAGTGAAATTAAATTAAGAAAAGTAAATAATGATCCCAAATTGTGCAAAGAAATTTATTCAGCTTACTTTAATTTTCTATAAAGAAGATGACATTTCTGAAAGAAAGAAGACTTGCAGTCAAAAGTAAAATATGAAATTAAATAAATGAATTTGCTACAAACATTTATAACGCACAATTAAATATACAATAGAATCACAATAATCAAGATATATTAGATTCATGTTATCTGTAAATAATACATCTCTGCTTTATCAAAACTTATTAAGAGCATTTTATAGTCTCATATTAACCCATTAATTGGAGGCTATCCATCTGAATCTCCCTAAAACAATGATGCTTGAATGTAAAAAGAACTACTTCCTACATTCCAGCCATTATTGGTGAAGCTTGTGATGACTCTCTATGCTCCAGCTGGTTGAAGGGTTAAATAGAAAACATATTTGCCAGAAATATGACAAATAAGTAGAATTATATAATGTGTAAGAATAATTTATATTTTAATAAAATTACTGATATTACATATTATAGGAGAAATCAGAAGCAGCATCAATTAGCTCTATACTTCCCAGTTGATTAAACAGGTAGTTTGTTAAAGAAAATTAAAATATAATGCATAATAAACTTCACATGAATTCAAAAGATCCCTTTTGTATGTATGCTAAAACCAAATTCAGACAAGGGCTTTTATATATATATATATATATATATATATATATATATATATATATATGAACATATTACAGCCATTTATATTACAAAGACTCTAATAATGACTTCACAATCACACCCAATGTCATCAAATAATATTAGACATTTGGTGATCCTGCTTTCATTAAGGAGACATTGTGGCTTAAGCCAGATGATTAATCATGTGATGTTTAAGATAATTATATATGTTATTTAAAAAAATACAAATACAATTTACTCCAGCATCACATCATCAATCTGCTGGCACAAACATGCAGCTAAATCCATGACATCATCTTGATGAAAGCACGATCACCACAGACAAATGAAGCTCATAGATTAAAATTCTTCTTTAAAGATTATTTAAATTGAAGAATATAAATAACATCAAAATACCCTATATCATGGGCATAAAAAAATACTTTTCAAATTTAAAATAATTAAAAACACAAAAAATACCTTAATCACACTTTTTAAAATTCATTTAGAATATTAATATATAAATGCTGATCAATTTGATTCTAAAGTTTTCATGTAAAAGTGAAAACAAGTTTAAAATGTGATCTTTATTAGTTTCTTTGATCAAGTTTAAGCATAATTTTTTAAACTTATTAACTTAAAAAGAAATAACAAATATAAAATTTAAAAAGGTGAAAAAGTTAAGTCATTATACCAAACATAAATGATGTTTAAGTATTAAACCCATTAGCTTAAAATTAGGAAAATAAAAACAAATAAATCTTGGATATAACTTGTAGCTTGTACAAGCATTATATAAATTTGAAATTCTTTAGTTACAGTTGCTAACTGAAACTAAACTAAACTGAAATATGTTAAATCAAGTTATTTTATCCTATTATATTTGTTTTACTGCAAAATAAATATCTTATAGGATAAAAAAGAAGAAAATCTATATCACAGTGATTTAAATTTTCCATTTGTATATAATTGACAAGGATTATAATTTAAAAAACAAATATGAATGATTAATGCCGTTAATTTTTTTAAATCAGAACATCAGACACATAAATAATTAAAAAAGATTTTTTTCTCTATTTTTTTTAAATGGACCATGATATGACTATTTAATCATCTACATTTTAACAACTGGATTATTCATACAAGAATAGCATTTATATTTATCAAATAATAAATTGTATAAGCATTTGTCAAAAACATACGATAAATAGTAATATGGCTGGTGTGTACAAAACAGGAAATAAAGTCTGGTACTCAATGGCAGTGCACATCAGAAGCTGCAAAGTGCGGACGGTGTTCATGGAGCTACCAGCCTATCACAGACTTAAAATAAAGTGAAAGCTATGTTGTTTTATCCATGTTCATCAATGTAGCTCATTGGTGATGACTAGTTTATTTTGAAAAATATAACATGTATAGATACATGATTATTTCTTTTTGATGTTCTTGCATACCCAATCCAGACCATCCTATAAAATAAAAATATAATAACAGAACATTAAAAAGAGAAATATTTTCTACTAAATGCAATGGATGATCAATTAATGAACTGCTTTGTCAAGGAACAAGATCATCTGTTGATAACTTCACAGACATGTTAAAGGACTACCAAGATGAATAATGTAATTAAAAGAAAAAAATTGGAATTGTACAGTTTTTTCAGTTTAATTAGTAATAATAATGCACTGTTGTTGTTGTCCTCATGTCCATGGATAGAATACAAAGAAAAAAAGGAAGGAAAAGAAACAAAATATACAGAGGAGTCTCTAAATTTTGTCAAAAGTCTTGAACACCGCTGTTGTCAAAATAGGTGCATCAAGACTGTACAGGACTACCTGCAATACACTGCCCGGGAGAACCAATTCGTTATTCGAAACAGCCGGGCATTCCAAGATCTGGATGGGCATGAGCTGAACTACGGAACTGTTTTTACAGAAAACATAAAATCTTCATTTGTCCAGATCGTCTTTAAAATGGTTGGTTCTGAGCTTAGTTATTGTAGATGTGATAATTCTGGGGCTATCAAAATCTGTAACAAGTGGTTTTATTGAGGAATCCTTCAAAACCCTAGATCTGGGTACTGCATTGGCATCAGCAAGTGTGATATTAGTGGGCTTTTGATTTAGGTTTTTTAAAATTTAGGTTCTATCAGCAGAGTGTATCTAAAATTGCTAAGCATGACCTCAGACAGCTCCTGTTTAGGTATAAGACTAAATCAGAAAGATGTATTCCCATGCTCAAGTCATTAAATGGACAATAAAATTCACACATGAGAAATAAAACACATGAAAAAAAAGGAGCAAGAGGATAATGAAAAAAATTGGAAAAATTGCCTTTACTATACATAATAATTAGAATAACAAATTAAACTAACATGACTACCATTAATGAGATGATAAAAATTTATGTGCGGTGAAGAAAGAAATTTCATATTCATCAAAATAAAAAAAGATGTTGAATAAGCATATACATGCAATTTGAAGTTAGTGATATTTTAATCTTGTTTCTAGGGCATTACTATTGTATTTAACAGACAGTTTTAGGTTTCGGAAAAAATTCTAAATAAAGATTACTTTAATCTTTTTCAGATATAATTCGTATAAAACAAATTATTATATATAAATATATTTATAAGCTCTTATTATTAATGTTACTTTTAAATATAGAAAACTCATACATTAGAGTGGTGATTTGTGATAAATCTGTTCACGAAGTATAAGATGGAATTTTTAAAGACATATTTTTTTTAACTTATTGGATTTTTAAAAAATGCAAAGTAAACTTTTTTTAAAAAAATATTTTTATTGCCAATTTGCATTATTTTTAATAATATCACACAATTTTTCATAATTATCATATAAATTTTTTACCACAATTTTGTAAATCTTTAAAAAAAATTATGTAAAATTTGCAAAAATAAAATAACTGCTTTCACTGTTTCACCAAATTTGCTGCCTTTGGTTGCCAGTTTGTAAGCCCAGATTATACATTTCTTATGCTGTTATGTGATTAATAAGGTGTCTTTCTTTAAGATTTCATTTTGCTTTTTAAAAAGTCAAAAAAAGTGTATTTAATTAAATCAGGTAGTTACAAATCATTATAGGATAGAATTTTAAAAATATGTATAACAAAATAAAAACAGAAGCAAAAATTGGGTATTTATTTCCAAAATAAGTCTAATTTTTTAAATCTTAATTTCAACACAGAATGGACATGTGATATAATGTTTTGAAGGATGATTTTAAATTTCATCATTACATTAACACTTTGTTAGATTGTGTATTAAACGGAATTTAAAATGTTTATTAAAAACAAAGAAAAAATGAGAAATGAGATTATTATCATAAAAAAGTAATTTTTTGAGTTTTAAGATAACAAATATCTTTTTTTGAGATAATAGTTTTAAAAGATGTGATAATCGATTTCTTTAGGTAAGTCAGTGTAATTATTCATTTGGTGACAGTTAAACCTAATTTTTAACTTTTGCAATGTGACATTTATTACTTGATTTCTTTTACAACTTGTTTCTTTTGATTAAATGGTGTTAAGAAGACAGCAAATCCTCTCCAGAATTTTTCTTATAATAATTTATCCTTCTTTTTTTTTGAAAAATGTTGAATTAAATATGTGTATATATATGCATATATTTTTATTATTATTAAAGGCCAAGAAGAGAAGACTTTATTATGATCTTATATTTGGATAATGTCGTGAATTTCTATAACCTTAATGTATTTCTAACAGGAATCTAAACAGAACTCAGTAAGATATTAGGACATAATTACAAATTGATATTATTTGCTATTCTTTAAATTTTTTAGTCCTTTAATTCTAGATAATAAGTTTCGGAATGTACTCAATAAAAATATGTTAAGTTGTCATAGAGCAATTTTTTTTTAAAAAAAACCAATAGAACAAAATAAAACAGCATGCAATTGTTTTTTAGATAAATAGATAGATAATTATTACCTGCTTTTTGACACATGAATTTTTTATATTAAAGAATAGATCAAGCATAAGGCTACTAAAATAATGTTTCTTAAATTAAAGTTTCAAAACAAATTGCTAAATAACAATGAATATCCAGAAATGCATAACAAATATTAATAAAATCAAAAGCAACCAATTAAACATAAATTGCTGAATTAGCTAATCATCAAAGGTTGTCAGAAATAAATAAATAAAATTCCATTTTACAAAATTATTATTGTTGTTATTTTACCTTAAGTAGCAAAGATACTTAAGATACATAAAATGCTACTTAAAACATGCACTCTATTGTATCAGTTATCAGGACAATCAAAAGATCTGAAAATTGTTCGGATAAACTGTTAAATTTCTGCCATCAAGCACTTCTCTGTTAAATCAATCTGTAGGTAAAAAAAAACTTCAGAAATAGAACAACTACAAGGTACTTTATAACTGGTATAAAACATGAATATTCTCCAGAATGTGACATAAATTTAATCCTCAGTTTGATAGTAATAAACTTTTCCAGCTTAATCGAAAGGCACAGTTAAATGAAATTTAAAAAACTGCTATGACCAAAGCCATATCTAACCTGTATTTGCAACAATAGAGATATCCTTGACATTATGAATGAAAACTGAGCAACATTTAAAGTGTGTTTAAGAAACATATGTAATCAATCACATTTCAAATAAATCTTATATTAAATACTATATTAAAATATAAAATATTCAAGGAAATAAAAAAAATTAAAATAATAAATCAATAAATTGACTACTTAAAAAGTATTTAACAACAGAAAGAAATCAATTAGAATGGTATAAAAAATATTTGGATGATTTAAAAGAAATTATTCATATATTACATGATAATGTTATCCCTCTCACAGCAAAATTCTTTTATCAAAATTTGTTTTAAAAATGTAAAACATTTACAGCCAGATCTTTGAGCTTTGAAAAAAGCATGTAAATTGCTATAACAGCCTTGTTTATTTGTCAGAACAACCATGGACAACTAATGCTTTCTGTTAACACAAATTTGAATGAAATCAGAAAAGCCAAAATTAAATCACAAATGGGAAACAGCTTAATAGAGAGAAAAATTTATCCGCATGGAAATCGTATGGAGTTCAAATTCTGTTACTTCTACATTGCCTATGTAAATTAGGGGATACTCAATAATCAGGTTAATAATTACAAAAATTAGAAATAAAAATAAATATTATTTAAAAATTATTAGAAGAAAATATTACTTTTAAAGCTTCTCCAGTTAAAGCAGAGCAAGCTTGGATCTGCCAAGAACGATCCCTTATAGCAGGCAAATTCAAACCATCAGCCAATTCACTGGCAGGTGCAGCATTGAAGAGATCCTGCTTGTTGGCAAAGACAAGCAAAGGTACTCCAGCTAATTTTTCTTCCGCTAATAATTCCGCTAATTCCTTTAAGATTATATATATATAAGGACATGAAATTAAATGATAAAATATGATGATGATAAATGATTAATATAAATGATAAATGTTAATGATAAAATACCATATTACAATGCTGGGGTATTATTAATTACATTCATTAATTCATTTAATTTTAAGTATTAATTTCAGCTCAAAACTGTTTTATGTTTTATTTTTCATGAGGACATTAATTTTCTTACTAAAAAAAACTTTTATACTCTTAAGAATTTTTATAATACAAAAAAAAATCTTTTTGTACTCTTAACATAGCAAAGGCAAAAATTAAACAGATTAGGAACAATTAATAAAGAAACTTACAAAACAAATTATTATATTTATATCCTTATTAGTTTTAATAATTTTTACACATACAGAGAATTTTGTCTACACTGTAAATATTACTTAAAATGCACAACAGAAATTTTAATCTATATAGTATTTGATTAAAATCTAATAAATTTAATTATAAATACTTAAGCATAAAAATAAATACCATAGTATTTCATTTAAAAATGTTTTTAATTAAAATTCTAAAACAGATTTGTGATTTTTAAAACTTATTTAAATCATAAAATGATTTGGCATTTTTATTTCTCTTATGCATGAAAATTGAGGAACACTAAAACTTATTAAAACAAACTGTTGATTGAATCAATAAAATTTTCAATTCACGATAAGAAAATATAACACATAAAAACATCTAACTTACAACACCAGTTTCTTCAAATCGTTTTCTGTCAGCACTATCAATAACATAAATCTGTAAGAACAATTTATAAATTTAATCAAGATCAAAAAAAAAAAAAAAAAAACTCTCAATATCATGCACTTTTTAAAACAAATTCATATAAATAAATACAAATATTTCAACTAATAAATAAAATATATTTAAAAATTAACTTTCTTCTACTTATTTAAAAATTATTATTTGATTAGTAATTGCAATTCAAACTGCTCGGACATACTCTACTAGATAAGGTTGCATTTTTGAGGAAAAACTGAATTTATATCTTTTCTAATAACAGAAAAACTAGCTAGGGTGGCTAACTAATCATTTATTATATTAATAGAACTTATTTAGTTATGTCAACAAACTTTGATGAAATATTTTTACTTACAATAAAAGAAATTATTATTTTAAATTATACTTGCAAAACATTTACAGAGCTTTCTGATTAATAATATATGCTCCCAAATTAGATAAATTAAGCTCAGAATAAAATTGATGAAATCAGTTGAGTTATTAGGGTTAGGAATTTCCAATATATTATAAAAAATAGAGGACATTGAGATACATCCAGCAGTAATAAGCTTTCATATGGAATAAAAATTAATTAAATTTCATTAGTTATTGAAAATGAAATAGTGATTCTTCAGCTTAGAAGATATTTTATATAATTTCAGTTAATGCCTCCTTCAGATTTAAAGTCATAAAAATTAAAAAAAACCTTTAAGTTTGTGAATTTTATTAATAAATAATTTCTGAAAAAAAAACAAATATAAATAATATAAATTTAATAAAATAAAAAGAGAAAAAGGATAAATTTACATTTAATTTTTTAAAAATATCTAGAAATCTCAAAATAGCTGGTGCATTTTTCTACTTACTAGGACATCTGTATTTTCAAAGTAGTTTCTCCAGTATGGTCTTATTTTCCTTTGACCACCAATGTCCCAGACATTTAATTTGAAGCCTTCCGACTGAACACTTTTAATATTAAAACCCTAAAAAAGAAAATTAACAGTTTTATAAACAAATATCATAAAGTCAGATTCAAAAATAAAATTTAAAATGTGCTTTTGAAGATTAATAACAAAATCATTCATATCATAATAACAAGATAACAGCACATTTTGGTACTAATGTATTAGACGGTTAATGGCAAAGATTTAGCAACTCATTGGCGACAGATTCAAATTTGGCGATAAACCATCAACACCAGCGAAACTAAAAAAATGGCAGAAAACAGTTAAGGTTTGAAATTTTTTTAAAAAATAATGGCAATTTTTTCTCATTATTGGTGGTTTAGCAACTCAATTGTGACGCCTTCAAATTTGGCAATAAAGATTGAAGGTCTAATACATATATACCCAAATTTCTATAATATCCGAGTGTTCATTGTTTCATATGGCAGTGCAAAATTAAATTAGTATTCTTTTTATAAAAACTAAAATTAACCCTTTAACGGGCACAAGCTGTTTTCTTTCAAAATTTTCATTTTACGTTATATTTGGAAAAAAGAAGCTCAATTATGACTAAAAAAAGTATTTTTGTTAAAATTTTGTTGTTGTAATGTAGTTTATTACAGAGGTAGAAACACATATTTTCCACAATCCAAAGCAAACAATAACATTTTACTAACTTATTCAATAGAAAAATATGAAATATAAATAATTTTTAAGTATATATTATTTTGTAAATTTGTTGTCATTAGTTATTTCAAAATTTTAAATATATTAATTACACATAAAATAAGTGGTAGAAAAACCAAATGCAATGTAAATTATCAATTGCATTATTTTAAATTATTCTGGTGAAACAACATAAGAAGGAGCTGAATACAAAGTAACATTACATGATGAACATTACACTTTTGTCCATTTCTGGTTAGTTTTGGAGCTACAATATTAGCAAAATATTTTAAGGCGGTGGTAATATATTTACCACCGCCTTAAAAAGGGTTAAATTGGTCATTTTATTAGTATGAATGGGCAATTAACCCATACAATTAGAAATTTTAACAAGTATATATTAATTAAGCAGATGCCGTAAAAACATAGCATCATATACAAAAAAAAAAAATCTAAAGCAGCATATGGTTACAAAAAAATTAATTCTTCATTTCAATAATTAGTTACAAATAATTCAGCTATATTAACATAGTGAAAATAGTTGAATTCATTTGTTGTGTTGTAAAAATGAATACAAAAATATAAAAAATTAAATTACTGAATAATAAACAGAAAAAAAGGCCTTTTCATTTAAATACAGAAAATTAATTTACAAAAATGAAATTTTCACTAAAGAAAAAAAAATTCCCATGCCTTTAAGTTTGTATTGTCTAACTCTAGATAGAGCAACTTTTTGAGAAATATTTCTATCTTTTCATTACTTGCTAATATTAGTTGAGCAAAAAAGATTCTTTTTTTAAAATATGTATATATCTATATCATATGAACTGTAAATTAAAATTTATTTTTCATTAAAATTCATTGTTTGTAATAAATAAGTACTGTAGCTAAAATTGCTTTATCATAACAAGATTTTGTTAGATTTATTAGTTATATTTTTCATATCACTTTGTTTTGATAAATTTGTTCTGATGTATTTCATTTGGTATGTAAAATTCGAATTAAATTGCATATGAATAAATTATTAGATACTATATTTTTATTCAAGAAGTTAGCTTTTGAACTGTAAACAAATTATGAATTTTTCCAAATAAAATAGTTTGTAAATAAAGTAAAAAAGCAAAACTTTAAAAAAATTTTGAATTTATAATTAAATAAGGAATTTAATATTAACTATTGAATTTAATATTGAAAGAATAATCAGTATCAATTAATATCAAAATGTTTACAGAATGAATAACTATTGCACCACAAAAAGAAGAAAAAACAGCATTTTCCCAGTATAATTCTATGAACCAATGCTGCTAAGGTATTGAAAGGAAATTTTTGTTTATAGTTATTTTTCTGTATGATTTTATATTTGACATATATGTTTATATTATAACATATGCCACAATGCAGATTAAAAAAATTGTGCTAAAATCCATAAATAGTCAATACAAAAAAATTATTAAAAAATACTGATTTTTTATAATAAAATGGGATTTTAAATCTGAAGCAGAAAGTGTTAATTATCTAGATTGATCAGCCCATTAAAGACTAGTTGACTAATCTAGCCATTTTTATGACTTATTTTAATTCAAATACTAAAATTTAAATTGGCCTTTTTTAATTTTTAAAAATAAAAAATTAATTCATTTAGAAATAATAACTATGTTAGCAATATTGTACTGTGTTTTTATAATACTTTAAGTTATTCTGAATGCCAATATTAATCACAATATTGGTACTCAGAATTGATTTGTCTGAAGAGTTAATATATGATAATAACCATCTGAAGAGTTATAATGATAAAATTTTCATCCAAGTAGTTATTTTCTCTTACGACTTTATTAAAAAAAATTATATACATATGAGAATATAATAGTAAAGGAGTAATAGTAAAGGAGCAGGAAAATAATTATCTTAAAATTATTAGGTTCTTCTCCTTTATGATAAGGAATTCAACTGCCCTGCTGACCAAAATAAAACAGGAATCAGAAAAAGTAGGATCTATAGGTACACTTCCAAAGATTATGTACCATTTGGAAGGTCGCGATATGAACCTGCGATGCTAGGGCCAGCAACCGAGTAACATAGCCACTATAACAAAAGTCGACTTTGGTATTGTACATGTTATCTGGCTTATGAAGCCAGCGCCACAGTACTCCCCCACCAGTGAATCAGCAGAGGGACAAACAATTTTTCTAGCACCAAGCATTATGGCGGGTTGCTGCTTGCTAGCGTCAAGTTCGTCTAACGACTTTGCTTTACTTGCTTGCTAGCGTCAAGTGTGTCTGATGACAGTGCTTTGCTAGCGTCAAG
>JAOUZG010038425.1:166087-207796 GCA_026289955.1 Argiope argentata | reverse complement strand
TTGCTAGCGTCAAGTGTGTCTGATGACAGTGCTTTGCTAGCGTCAAGTGTGTCTGATGACAGTGCTTTGCCAGCGTCAAGTGTGTCTGATGACAGTGCTTTGCTTGCGTCAAGTGTGTCTGACAACTTTGCTTGCTTGCATGAAGTGGGTTGACAGATTTTTTGCTTGTGTCAAGTGAATTTAACGACTTTGTTTTGTTTTTGCTGTGGGTAGATGGCACCACGACTGTTGCTGGAGATTGCTTTACCAAGGTCACCAATGTACCGTTTGAAAGGTCACGGTACGAATCTGCAACACTAGGGCCAGTAGTTGAGTAACATAGCCAATATACCAAAAGTCAACTTTGGTATCGTAGATGTTATCTGGCTTATGAAGATAGTGCCACACTTATATAATTTCAATAGGCATTTTCCAAAATTTAGTTGAGCAAACATTCACTTTAGCTATGTGATTTTCACTTATACGATTGTTTAACATTAGAAAGTTAAAAGTTACAGAAATCATATCTGATAAGCATAAGAAAGAAATATAGATAAATAACTCTGAACTTAAAAAGTCTTTTAAAGTTGAAATTTAAATAATTGGAAATATTAAAAATAATATTTAAATACTATACCAATATAAAAAAATTCAGATATAATTAAGGCAGAAGAGAGAACATAAACACATTTGGAGCTTACATAGTGTGTTTTTTAAAGGAAGATTTATGAGGAAGTTGTACACAATTTTAAAGCTTACATTTCATTGAAGCGTGAATTCATATGAATTTAATAATATTAAGGACATAAATATATTAAATTTTTATGACTCTATCTCAGATACCTATATAAACATTAACTTTGTAAAAACGGATTTTAAAAAAAAATCCTAAATACCTCTAAAAATTTAAACAAAAGTATGTAATTTTATGTAACTTATGTAACAATTTGAAAAGAGATAAAAACATCTGAGATGATAGTTATCTTTTTGTTTTTGCATTTATCTTACAAATAAGCAAATATATAAGAAAGTTTTTTTATAAATTCTCAGATTTCTCTTTAATTATTTAGAATTTACTTGTATAATATAATCTTTTTATATTAAAATATGATTAAAAGTAAAGTTACATTTTCAACTTCATATAAAATATCATCTTCTAATAAATGTTAGTAAAACATAAAAAGCAAGTAACTTAAAGTAGTTATAAAGACACTTTGAAGTAATTACCTGAGTAGGAGTAATATGTGTCACATCTTCAGAAGCTAATTTTTTCAAAATTGTAGTCTTACCAGCATTATCCAGCCCCAAAAGTAAGATTCTCAATTCTCGGTCTGGAGCAGATTTTAATTTTCGCAGTAGAGAAAGTAATCCCTGATTATAAATATAATTATAAAATTACAATGGAAATAATTTAACATAATATCAAAAATATTTTTAAGAAATTCAAACTTTATAGAAATTATCATATCAGATAATTATTATCATTAAAATAAATAACTCTAAGGAACTGAAAAAGCCTAGTAAAATTATTTTATATCCAAGATAGATAATAACTTCTCTGATAAATGATTAAAAAGACCTCGTTTAGCATTAAATTACCTATTGTATAAAGTATCTATAAGTAGATCATAAGATTTGTTTGAAAGAGTGTGCAGTAGGAATATGAAATTTGTACATGTTATTTAGGAAAGACAATAATTTTGAGATTAACTGCTACAAATTAGATCTAAAATTACATGAGGGAAATAAACTTTAAGAATCAACAAGTAACTTTAATAATTGAAAAAAATTATACATCAAGTAATATAAAATGAATTCATTCTATTTTTATAAATAAAATAAGAATAATTTCTAATCATACAATCAGAATAACCAAAGCCATCTTTGACAATAAGTTATACTTTTTTTCTTCAATTATTTAATTTATTGATATTTCTAGAAAAGTTATTATAAATATGATAGTTAAAAAGTATAAATTCAATGAAAAGTCCAAAATGTCAAAAATACTTTTTGAAAATAATATTAAAACTTTTTTTATGCTTTAGGTTTTTTTAAAAGATATATAATTAAACTTTGTTTGATACACACTAAATGGCTTGAATATATTTAGTGTATACACAAAGAGCATCCATATAATTTTTTTTTCATATTTATGCCTAATAATCAAAAAATTTGTAAATCATAAAACATGAAATTACATTTATCATAGTATAAGTATAATTTTGAAAATGATATAAAATCAACTATTTGAAATCAACAACACAAAATTTGAATACATGAAATATTCACTATCTCACAGCATATTAAATGATTTTTATCCTGGCGAAATCGAATATACTAACCATATTGAAAAAAAATTTGAATTTTTGAAAACTTTCTTATTAATTACAGAAATTGTCTGCTTAGAGCTTTGAACACAAGCAAGCAAATCAAACCAAAACTTCTTAAACGATGCCGCATCGATATCAACATATTTCATTTGATTTCAATGATCATAATTTTTAAAAAAATTATTGTGTTTAGGAAATTTTTTTGTAACTACTAATTTTCTCGGTGCGAAATAAAAAAGGATTTAATGTTTTAATAAGCAAAAAATATACCAATTAGCGCAACTAAAATTTGTTGTACATTAAATTAAATATTACACTGACACTTCCACTCTCGGAAATGACGTACTTTCAAGTGGTGTTCATTTAAAGAATGAGCCAAAATGAATCAGTTTCTTATTTTCCTAATTCATGAATGTGTAAAATTTTTATAACTCTCAAACAAGATGCCATTAGCTCATTTAGGTGATCCTTTCAAAGTCAACGTTTCTAAAACAACCCAAGTAAGTTTTACATAAAACAAAGCATTGTTATGTTTAAGTGCTAAACTTCCGGTTTCTGTCAAATATGAAATAATTTCACGGTAATAGTTTTTACTTAGCTTTCCTGGAATATTGAAATCTTATTATTTGACTCTGTTGTCTATTGTTTACTAATTGATTAATCTTGAAGTCAAATGTCTGATTGTTTACGTTTTTAAATGTCTATTAAATTCTGTAACTAGTGATATTACCTCTTGTTTGAAATTTAAAAAAGAATGTTCATAACTTTTTATTGGAATTGAAAAAATTAATATTCTTCGTTATATAAATTTGTAAGGGCAGAATTCAAGATCTAACGAAGGTTATTTTACAATTATTTTTAATAACAGTAAAAAAGCTCGTCTATTTAAAATTTAAAGTTATCAATGGAATATTTTATCGACTTTAAATGTGTGAATTTATTTTCCTAAACTTGATAGTGTTTTTGAGGTAAGATATTTCACATTGTTAGAATTTTCCATCCCTTTTGCATTTATTCATCTGAAAAAAAAGCAAGAATTTTTAGAAAGAAAGGAGGAAAAAAATTCTTTACAGCTCTTATTTACAGAATCACTGTATAGTTTTTGCTGTATATATTTATAGATTTTAAATTTCTATTCATTTGAAATTAAACTCTTCTTTTGTTTTGATGAAGAAAATAAATATGTAAAGCTCTATTTGTTATAAAAGTTGAGTTTTATAATTACTATTTTTCATTCAAAAGCATTGTTCATCTATCTAATTAGTATTTAATTTGATTTATGTATTTTGGAGGAGGTATTCATTACATTTTAAAATAATATCTTTAAATAATATTCTCTTCTATTAAAAAATATTTTGATGTTTATATAAAAAATATATATAAAGTATCACGAAGAAAAGTAAACATTTTTCATATGTTATGTATTTCATTTGATGCACAACTCTTTATTAAAATTTACTCTTTGTAATAAAATTTTTCAATCAATTTCATAAAAATTTTACAAAATTAATTACTATTATATTTCTGTTGCTTTCTTGAATCAAATTCCTTTTCATTTATCAAGTTTATTTTAAATCTATTACATTAGTATAAGGTAAATATTATTATTATTGGTGATTTAATTAGTTAGCCCAAATTCGAATCAAACAATCAAAATTTGATTAATGTTAGGTTTCTTTTTTATTTATAAAATGGATGATTTTTACTTTTTATATTTATTTTATGTAGATTTATTTTTATAAAAATACTCACTATACCATTTTTGCAACAGAAATATGTAATATGAATTTTTCTCATATCATGTAAGGATTCATTCTTATTTCTTAGCTATGTATCCTTTTAATTAAGTTGCATCTGTATTTCACAATCAGCAGTTTGTATTTATTATTATAATCTATAGTCTATTGATGTGATTAACAGGTTACTGTATTAACTTTTTTTTTTTTTAAACGGGTATTTTTCCGTTAGCTGTAGGCCAGCGAAAAATCACCTAAGAAATTTATCGGGACTCTATATTTGGTGATTTTTTTTTCTTTCAAATCACTGTAAGAAATGTAACAGAATTTTACATTATTTGGCAATTTTTCGCTGACTTCTGGCGAATGAAAAAATACCAAAAAATGGCTTTTCTTGCCTTTAAATTATAAGTATTTAATCGCCTACTGTTGACTTTCTAGAATTTAGTAGGGTACATTTAGTATTTTCTCTCCCAATTATACAATCAAATAGTATATATATTGAACAAACTAATAATACTTACATTAATTTAATAGTAAAATGTGAGAGAAATATAATTACGGATTATCTAAAAACATATTTGTAAATATTGTTTGGCTATGTCTAATTGAATTTAATCATTGTATTAAACTGATGAACTTTAAAAAAAATTAACTGTTTTAATGAAAAATAAAATAAATTTGATTGTTATTATCTGAAATAGCTATCATAACAGATTTAAGCATTAAGTAAGCTATTCTAAAATTGAAAGGAAATGCTTTTTATTCCTGGTTTTTAAAGATGGATAAAATGCTAAGTATCACTAGATGTCCCACAAACACACTTTGATTTATAAATGGCAAATCATATTTATTGCATTCTCACAACTTCTTAGCGACTTGCTCTTTAACCATTTTAGTGCGGAATAATGCTTACCTTTACGGCAAGTGAAGTGCAATAGCATTTCGCCGCACTCAAACGATTAATCTTTCTTCATCTTTTAGTAATTTTCTTGTCTGAATTTGAAGATCAGCCATTAGTTTTTCAAAGTTGAGGAATATTCTATGTTATGATAGGAATAAATGTTTTATATGTACTAGACTTCCATATCCACTTCATCTTTAATTCAAAAAATCTATGCTGTTTTATTTTGTCATATTTCAAAAATTGATGCTGCTTTATCTGCCTTCAGTTGCTTTTTTTAAAAAATAGAGAGAGAGAGAGAGAGAAATTGGCTATTAAATTATTACAGATTTAGTAAGAAGGAAAATTTTGCTTTGACCATTACAAAAAATTATTATGGACAATCAGCTGCATTTAAATTGTCTCCTTTTATTTCACTTTATTTTAAAAGCTGCTGAGTACAGAGTACTAAGTAAAGTGCAACAGTTTTTATTACATCTTCATAACATACAATTTTTTTTTTCTTTTCAGTTTTGCACATTTTTTTTTCTTTGCAATCTAATGACTATATTTTTATAATACTATGTTGTTGTATTTGAGTGATTGGTGCTTGTTCATAGTCTGAAAAAAAAAAGATTAAGAAAATATTTTGAAACTTTTACATCAATAATGTTCTTGTATATTTTTCTAATATCATGGAATATTTTTTTCAGTCAAAAATTGAAATTATTCAAATTACTATGGGTTTTTTTTTTTGCAAGTTCATTTTTTATTATTTTGATGTAAATTATTTATATATAGTATTTCAAAATGCAATTTTCTTCTAAAAATTTATTTTTTTACTTCTAGTGTGCGTTAGAAGATATGGTTCTTGACGAACAAAATGGCTATGGTGATGTAAGCATATTAAACATTTTCTACGGTGGAAGTTCATTTAATTCATAAAGCATTATAAACATATTATTTTATTTTTGTAAATTCAACTTATAAATCTTTTATTGTTAAAAGACTTTTAAAGAATATTTTTATTTTGAATATTAAAGCACACATTATGGAATTAAAAATCTTTACTTAAATCTTTGTTTTGAATTTTTTTCAAATATTATAGTTGTTAAATTCATAAATTTGATTTCTATTTGTCGTCTAGATATAAGGAATATTTATGTAAGTTGATACTAATCCAATGATTTTGATATATCACTAAGATATGCTATCTTCATTATTTTAAACATCCCTCATCACAAAACAAACATTTATAAGAATTCTTATTAATGCTAAATTTAAAAAATACTTTCTAACCATCTGTTCTCATTTAATTTGTTCTAACATTAGATATATGTGATAATAAAATGTTATAATATTTTCTTATTGACAACTACAAGAATAAATTCATATATTCCTGTACATGTTAAATTTATAAAGAATCTGAAGAGCGTTTGAACATTAAATGTAAAGAATAACTGTAATTACTAATGAAATTTATATTTAGAAGTAGCTTGCATTTATTGATATGATAAATTTCATTCTTTGTATAAAAAAGGATTTTTTTCTTTATTTATATAAAATATAGAAATATAAATTGTTTACTTTCTTCTATTATTTAAAGTGCATTCAAATTTTTTTATACAAGCATACAAATTATTTCACATTTAAAATTTTTTTAAACTATTTACAAATATTTGTAGTTGTGAAAATTTATTTTTGGTATTCAGCAACTTTAATACATAATAGATAGAAAAGTAATTTAATAAATAATCATTAATTAATAGCATTTTAATTAATTTTAAAATAATTGCTTTATGTAATTTTAATCGAAGAAATCAAGTATACAATATTCTGTATACAATTGCATGATTTATCAAAATAAATTGTTAATTCACATCAAACAACTGATAAATATTCATACTTCTTTCAAATGTGAGAATTTTTTCAAAAAAAAAAAAATTAATTTCTTATATATATGCACTTAAGAGTTTTTAAAATATATTCACGTAGGATCATTAAAGGCATAAACAGTTGTTCTATTTAATGAACAAAAAACAGTTCATGAAAAATTATTTGAACTGTTGATGAACTTTAGTTTAAATCTCTCAAATTAGCTTAGTTTCACTGTAGTATCTCTTAAGATTAAATGTTATGATTTTTACCAGTAAATTGTTTACACGCAAAATTATGTACCTTATTTGAAAGTAAGATAGTTATTTTTTGAGGCATTGTGAAGCCATCTATTGATCAATTTTGTTTTTTAATTTTAAATTTATTTGCTTCAAAATATAAAACAATTAATAAAATTTAACGATATAAAGTTGTAAATATCCTAATTAGATTTGCTTTGATGTTATGTCTTTCACCTTTTAGTTCAGGAAAATTGAAATAATGTGTTGAAAATAAACCGTCAGTTTAATTATAGAAACCAACAAAATAAGTTTAAAATGAAAATTATTGCAGACTTTTACTTCTTTTATTCTTCAATAGACTTTCTTGTATGAATATTTTTGTCATGATTTTTTTTTCATAATTTGGTATTTTTATTTAAAATGTAATGAGAATTTTTATATAAATAATAGGCCCTTCCCCTTCAAATTGTAGTTATTTTGTTTACATTTTTCCCCTGTATGAAATTTTTAATTTAGATGTTTAAATTTTTTTTAATTTGCTATATAATATATAATTGTTTAAATGCTTAAATATTGCATGAAAATAGTTAAATTAAATGGTTTATTAATTTTTATTATTGTTAATAATATATTTTTGTAGCACAATAAAATAGAAAACAATGAAACATATCGGGAGATTGAAGTGAAAGATATCACAAAAGATGGGCATCCGAAAGCTGATCCTTCCCAGTTTGCTTTAATTAAAATGCTTGGTCAAGGCTCTTTTGGAAAAGTATGTAACTTTAATTCCTAATTTGATTATTTTTTTATATACCTTTATGTATTTTTTTTCCTTTAGCCAAATATTTTCATGAAAAAATAGAAAATCATGTTAGAAGGCTAATTTTTTAGTGCATCTATAACATAGTTGTAATTTTTCTTTTATTTATATCCCAAACATGCTAAATAAAAGAATGTTGGTTTACATTATTTAGTGAAAATGCGTTTGTTGAAATTAATATTTTCTTTCTAAAATATGAATAATATATTTAAGAAGAGTATTTGACATATATAAATGTGAGAAAGTTATTTTCTCACATTATATTATTTTTTGTCATTAATTTCAGTGTTTAATGTTTTCATTTTTAATAGTCATAACAATCTTTTTTAGCTTGCAAAATTATTTATTAAGTTGCAAAAATGTATGAGATCATGTTAAATATTTACTTTATCTCAAGAATTCTACTCTAACAATAAATGATAATAATCTGAAATTTGCATGAGATTTTTGCTATATTTCTTGACTAAATTTATGAGTTTCAACTTTCAAAATTGCTATTTATTAAAACATGTTATCAAAGAGTTGTGATAAATTTTGCCATTTTTGCAATCAACTTTCAAAATATGTATTGCACAAAAAGATAAATTATCTTTTAAATTATGTTAATTTCGCTGTGGTGTAAATTTTCTGTGATTTTGACAATCCATTCAAAAATCATTTTAAGCAAATCTTCATAAAAATTAAATTCAAACTAATTAAAAATATTACTTCATACTGAAAAATTTTAAATATTCCATAAGCAATAATAAGGTTTTATTATTACCTTATTTTTTTTTCTTCTTTTATTAAATATATTTGGCAATGTTTCATATTGGTTTTTAATTAATTTTGGTTCTTTTGATATTAAAAACATTACTGCCATTAAAACCTCCTGTCATCTGAAATTTTAATTAACTTTAAATAAAGCAAGATTTTTTCATTGTTTTACATACCTTCAAGCTATCATCTCGTTTACTGTTTTTATACCTTATTAAAGTCTTAACAATTATATTTTCTGCAAAATGATGTCCATACAACATCTCTCATTTTCATAAATGCTCTTAATGTTCAAATACTAGAATCATGAACTTTTAGTTGAACTTATATGTAGAATTGTTGAATATTTTAAGAGAAGTTTAAAAGCAGATGAATTAATGTATCTCAAGAGTAAGTATTGATTTGATCTATTTTCAAGTTTTTTTAATAAATTTCTTCAAGGCCTTTATGCATCAATATTGAACAAATTTTGAAGTAATTTTATAACAAATTTTAATTATTTATGGGGAAATGTATTTAATGTAGTTTTTAAATCTATGGTGATTCATTTGGTCTTCTTTTAAATTTTTAAAAACATGCAGTAAAAGCAATTTTTTATGTTATAATATTGTATTGGTCATTCACAAAAATATGGCTTAAAAGTTTTTGTAAAATGAAAGGTATATATATATTTATAATATTTTAAATTCCTACTATTAGTTCATATTTTCCCTGTATATATTTATATATCTTTTCAAAATTTCAATTGTTAATAAAATATTTTTTATTCATCCACTCAAGTTCAAATACATTTTTTGTAAGCATATATATTTTACTTGTTGTAAATGTACTTGTATAATACATTTTTTGTAAACTTGTAATGCATTTTTTTTTTTCATTTAAAAAAATTTAACTTAGTTTTTAATGTCACACTTTTCTTGTAATTTTATTAAAAATTCATTAATTGAAAGCTTAAATAAACTAGGTTTAAAATTTATAACGATGAAAAAGGGTGTGTTTCTTTTAATAAAGGTATGTGAATATACATATTCTTGCTATTAGTTGTAAAAATTCTCTATCATTAAAATTTCTAATAAATCTTTTTTTCTGAATATGTATTAAATTGTATAATTCTTTATATTTAACATTTTCATTTGTGATTGATAACTTTTTTTTAATGGAAAATATATCTTTTTTTTTTAAGGTTTTCTTAGTACAAAAACTTGCTGGACCAGATGCAAACACATTTTATGCCATGAAAGTTTTAAAGAAAGCTTCATTAAAAGGTATTACAAATGTTTAAAAACTTTGTTTGTTAACTCAGTGTTCAAGTAAAATTTCCAGATCAAGTTCTGATCATTCATAATATCAATGGACGTAATCAACTTAATTTTTTTAAATATAAAGTGTTATTAATCTTTGCCCATAAACTTATGGATTTTTGGTAAGGTTTTGAGCATTGCAAGTGCTCAGACTTTTATTTTCAGTGTCCCACGTAAGAAAATTGTATACATCATAGTATAATAAAGAAATTGCTACTTGTGAATTAATTACATAAAATTGGTGAACTGTGGTCTTTGGCATGAATCTAGCATACAATCTTTAGCTTCTTTATTTTTTCAATGAATCGGTATCATGCAATTAGTATCCAAGTACCATAAAATTGAAATAGGACTCATAACAGCAATTGTAATCACAAGATTGAATAGATTGTTGATTACATATTAGATTTTATTTAAGTTGTTGCATTTACATGCATATGAAAGTATAGACTAAATGATAAACAATCTTTTGACAGATTTAGTTTAATATTTGATGAGAAAATATAATTTAAAATTTAAAAAAAAACTGAACCAATTTTTTTTATTTGTTTTCCCAAATTAGATGGTCAATTCCGTGCTAATTTTTATTTAATTCAATAAAGATCTTTATTTTAGATACTAAATCTATGTTTTTATATCTCTATAACTTTAAATTTTGTAAATAGCATGTTTAATTATATTTGAATAGGAAAATTTGATAGAAAATTTACAATTTACTGGTTATATGTCAAATTTTTCTGTATCAAAAATATATATTTAAGTGTCACTACCAGTAATATTGGATTGCAGAAAAGGATTGTCTAGAGAAAGCATCTTGTATCATGTGAACAAAGTTGGTTTTGTGTTTGGATCAAAATTGTTAGAATTGTTCAGGACTATATGTATTGTTATCTGAAAGAACTTTTAAAAGTGAATCAATAATGTTTTTTGACAAAAAATTTTTATATTATTTTTTTTAAAATATTGTTATTTACAAAAACAATTATTTTTATGCTTTATGTATCATTTCAAATGCTTTTATAGTAGATATTTAATTTCTAAAATAGAAGTTAATGTATGTATTTCGCACAGTAAACATTTCAAATTTAGGAAACTCAACAAAGTAAAAATTCTTATCTCATTAAAAACAAATTTATGATATAAAGAAATAGATTCATGAATGTTTCCAGATATTTATAGAAGCTGTAGAAATATTTGATAAAACATTTGTAGTTGATATCATGTTTAGTTGTATTTTAATGGAAAGATTTTGTATACATTTTTTTCTTAGAATTATTAGTTAAATCCTTACTTATAAGTTTGCTCCCCCTCCTCCTTAATCTTACAAGTTTGCCCCGCCCCTCCCATTTTATGTGGTTTAAAGACTTCTTTTTTTTATATTACAGTTAGAGATAGAGCTAGAACAAAATATGAAAGAGATATTCTTGTTGAAGTCCATCATCCTTTCATTGTTAAATTACATTATGGTAAGTTTAGTATTTTGCCATTTTTTTAATTTAAAAATAAGTCGTTTATTAAATTCTAGCCTATAAAAGTGTAATTTATTTATGAATAAGTCCTATATTACTATAATAAGGGATTTTCCCAACAATTTGTTAATTTTTCTTATTGACTTGGGCTGATTAGTGATTGGTTCTTCTTCAAAAATACTTGTTTCCTAATTCTTAATTTCAAACTGTTCCATTTTCATGCTTGTTGTGTTAGTAATGTAATTTGAAAAGTTATTTAAAATATTGGATTAAAATTTTATGAAGGATTGTCAGAGAATAAAACAATAACTGAAATTAATTCAAAATATATCATTTCTTTCTCAATGGTACTCTTATTTCATCAAGATGGATTTATTTGATCCCATATATTATTGAATAAAATCTTCTAGTTATAAAAAAATTATATTCTTTATTGTTAATTTTTAAAAATATATATATCAGGATATATTAAACTGTTTTCTGACGTTTGGTGAAAAGTTCAAAAAATTGTAATATGAAAACTGTTAAGGAAAAGAATGCATTTGTCATAAATAACAGTAATCAATATTTATAAATATAGGGAAATATTTTTTTTCTATTTGTTATTGATGTAATGTTTAAATTATAATTTATGCTAATTAATTGTAATTTATTAATTGTTAATTATTATGTTGATAATGTATGCTAATTAAAGCATAAATTAATAGAAATTTTTATAAATTAAATTTTTAAAATGTAAAATCTTAATTTTAAAAATAATATTGATTCAATTTTATACATATTAAACATTTTATAACTGATTTACAAATTGATAATAAAGATGTTTTTATTTCTGTTTTTAAGCTATTCACTTTGAGATATTTATTTTAAATCTGACTGTATAAATTTTTAAAAATTGCAAATTATTGAGTTCATGTATTTGAGTTTGCATTTTGTTGAAATTACTGACCTGTTAAGTAAATAGTGATATAAGTTGATATAAAAATATGTGCTGACTTAAAACAATATTTGGAATTAGTATTGAGTTTAATAAACTGCTGTGTATTTTGCATACATTTATTTTTATTGATTTCATTGTTTTGTTTTTACCATGTAATTGATTAATTCTTTTTTTAGCCTTTCAGACTGCAGGAAAGCTGTATTTAATATTGGATTACTTAAAATGTGGAGATTTGTTTACAAGATTGAGCAGAGATGTAATGCATTTCAAAATTACTTTAAATATTTTCTAATTGAATGTTTGCATATTATTCTAGTAAATGATTATAATAGTAATAAATTATAGATAGTTCTCATTGAAATTGTTTTTGTATGTCTGTAAATTCTTAAAAGTTTTAAAATTTTAAGCTACATTTTTTAGAGGCTATTTCAGAAATGTTAAGAATTAAAATCTCAGTAGTATTACTTATTTTAAATTTTTTATTGAATGAAATTTGTACTATTTAAAAACAATTAGTGAATGAATGTACAGTTCAAAAATAATACCAATCTTTAGATTAATAACAAGTGACATATTGATTAGGACATTTACTTGTTTAAAAGTTTGAGTTGGGCTTGTTTCTAGGCTTTACAAATTTGAGAAGGTAATTATCTTGTTAAGAATTGATTTTCTTCAGCAGATGAGAAGGGGATTAAGACAGCATTTTTAAATATAACAGTTGTTTACTGTTTTAGCCAGTGGCTTATTAAGTATATTTTTTTATAAATGCAAAATATTTTTCTTTTACAAAAATTCAAATGGATTTCCATGTACTTTAAATTTATTTCTTGTCTTCTATAGTCTTAAATGCTTGTTTTTTTTGTGAAATTAGAAATACTATCAAGAATGTATTAATAAGAATATATATTAATTATTTAAAAATAAAGCATTAAAAGTTTAAAAAAAAATTTTAAAGGCAAACTTAAAACTAGCACATCAATTTATTTTGCTTCTTGTTTAAAGAAATAAAGTTGCTGTTTAAGACTTGAAAAGCTATTTGCTAGTTATTTTTGTCTTACCTAATACATTAAAGCCTTAATAATTAGGTAAACATTATATTTATTTATATTTTGAAAATAGTTTTTTTATTTGGTAATCAATTAATTTAGAGAATTCATTCTTGCATTAGAATATTTATGTTATATATATATAATATTATGAATAATTATTAGATATAGGACATTATTATTAATTATAAGTATTGTATACATATTACCTTTAATATATCTAATGAACATTAAAATATTTGGCATGAGGTTTTAAATTTAATAGCTGGAAAAATATAATTTTACTTTAAATTAATCAGTTTAGTTCAATTTCTTTTTAACATCAATTTCCATTTTATTCAACTTGAACATAAAATTTCAAAGACATGAGGCATAAATCAAATCTGTCCTGCAACGTTTTTGTGTTCATCTCGGTTGTCTTAATGAACACGTTACTGATATTTTGAAGTATTAATCTAACAGATCAATCGAAATGGAATGAAGTTCCCTGTATCAGAAATCTGTTAAATTTTAAAACAGCATATTATGCCTGAAATTCTAATATGATCTCCCAATGCATATTTTAAAAAAACATTTTAACAATTTATCTTTATTACCATTGTACTAATTTTTTTAAATATATAAGCCTCCGTTATAAGACTTAATATTGTCATATTTTTAAGTGGTTTTCCTAGTATTTTATAAAATGATTTTATGTACTTTTTTGGAAATCTTTTAACTTAGATTTGCTCATTATATGGCATTTATGTATTTATCAAAATACCTTAAATGAGAAATTGTTATCATTTCAAAATTGGTGTGTGTGTGTAAGTATATAATATACTGCAATAATATTTGCATATGTAATATCTCTTTTTATGTATTAAAACCATAAGGGGAGAAATATATATTTGCTTCTTCATTGAATGTCATTCTATATTAATCAAACATCTCAAACTTGTTATGTCTCTTAAATAAAAAGTCTATATAATTAAAAATTTACGGCAATTTTAGTTATAACTAATATTCCATATCATTTAAAATTACAAATTTAATTTTATTGAAATAGTATATTAAAAACTTGAAATTCTGCTGATATTATTTGTCAATTTCAGATCAATTTATGTGTATTTGTTCTAATTTTGTATATAGGTGTGCATATGTGTGAGTTTTGTATACTTTCCATCTATTAAAAAGTTTAGGTAAAATGTAAATCATTCTATTTTTTAAAATTAGGTGATGTTTACTGAAGATGATGTGAAAATATATCTTGCTGAATTAGCCTTAGCATTAGAGCATTTACATAGTCTTGGAATTATATACAGAGATTTAAAGCCTGAAAAGTAAGTTTTAAAAGCTATTATATATTAATCTGATTAAAAAATAGCTTGTAAATTATACAATATCCTTTGTTTGGTAGAATTTTTGAATTTAAAAACTGATGCACTTTGAAAAGGAAGCTTGAGGATTAATAATCCGGACTATATTTCAGACATTTATTTAAAAAAAAGCATGAAAATTTTTTCTAATTTTTTCTAATTATTATTGCATTAAATTATCACTAAGAGTTAAAGCAAAATATTATTTATATTATAATATAGTTTCAGAATTGTCAAAGGCATTTATGAATAAATAATATCTTGTATATTATTTCTGCATTAACTCCATCCCACTGTTCTTTCTTTCTTTTTTATATTATTATTGCTGGAAGAATATATTAATCTCATTATATTGGGTTCTGGTCAAGATATTTAAGAATGTGAATGACTCCTTGTTTTTAAACTGTATTAGCAAGACACTGTAATCAAGTTTTTTGCTAAATACTTCATATGCACAAGATTTTTTTATGAATGGAACTGAAATTTTTTTTATCCTGATGTCATTTGCCAGGAAATATGGAAGTCCAGCCTTTCATAATCTTGAATTAAAGGACTTTATAAGTAATTTAAGTAATTGATTTTTGTATAAAATTAGAGTAAAGTTTCTTTTTAAAAAAATGTTGTCTTTAAGCTGCTGTTGTTCATTTTAAATTCATAATTAAAAGATTAAATATAATGTCTGTATATTACTTATATGAAGTGAAAACCATTTTCATAAATGTTTCTGATAATAAAGAATGTACATTAACTTGTGTAAATACATTTTTGATGTTACTTTTTTCATATTAAAATGTTTACTTTCCTAAGTAAAAATATTTTTTTAAATATAGCATTCTTTTGGGTGAAGACGGTCATATATGCCTTACTGACTTTGGATTGTGTAAGGAATCTTTGAATAACGAGAAGGCATTTTCATTTTGTGGCACAGTTGAATATATGGCACCTGAGGTGATAAATCGTAGAGGCCATACCACAGCTGCTGACTGGTGGTCATTTGGAGTTTTAATGGTATATTAATTTAAATTTTGAATATCTTTAATGAAATTATTGTTAAACTTAGAGTAATTTTTTAAAATCTTGTTATTCTTAAATATTTTACTTATTTTGTACTTTCGTAAAGTGTGATTTCTGAAAATATTGTAAAATTCATTGCATGAGTTTGAAATGTTATTTGAAGGTTTTCAGGAAATTTTTTACTCTGCTTTTAAGGTTTTACTGAAATTTTTTATGCAGACATTTAAATTAAAATATAATATTTTGTAAATGTTATTTTTAACTTTGTAAATTATGTGTTTAATAGTCTCATTCAGTATCTAATTAAAGTTACTGTATTTTCAGATAAAGATAAATTCATGCTAAAGCCATCTAATAAATTTTTCAAAAGTTTCTCTTTGCAAACATTTGAAACTGCATCCAAGAAATTATATATTATTTAATAAGTTGTAGTAAACAAACTATAGTATTAAAGTAATTATTTAATTTAATGATTATTTACCATTTTGATGGCTTATTAGAATGAACCATCTAAAATTTTTTATTATTTTGATTATTTTTTTATTTAGATATTAATTGCATTTTTAATCTCATGAACATTTATATTTATTTAAAAATATTGATTCGAACACTTAGTATTTGCTAAATATATTCAATTCAATCATATTGTATTCAATATTAAATCATTTTCATATGTAAGAGAATCGATAAAATATTTTTGTCTATTTCTATTATCTTTAAA
Source organism: Argiope argentata (assembly GCA_026289955.1). Lineage (NCBI taxonomy): Eukaryota > Metazoa > Arthropoda > Arachnida > Araneae > Araneidae > Argiope > Argiope argentata. The sequence goes on along the minus strand of JAOUZG010038425.1, from coordinate 191,326 downwards.
ATTTGTATTCTTTTTAGTTTGAAATGCTGACTGGATCACTTCCATTTCGTTCCTCTAACAAGAAGGAAACAATGAACCAAATCTTAAGGTAAATTATCTGTACAATTGTTATGTATTGTTTGATTTAAAATTAAAGTAAACTATTTTTTTAATAATATTGTCAGATATTTTAAATAAGATTGTGCATTTATTGCCTTTTTTTATTCATAAAATTTCCCTCCGTCATTTTTTTTTTTTTTTTTTTTTTTTTTTTTTTTTTTAGAGCAAGATTACAAATGCCCCAATTCCTTAGTGAATCTGCCCAAAGTCTACTACGCTGTTTGTTTAAACGTAACCCTGATAATAGATTAGGTAGGATTCTTTCTGTTTTTTTATTTGCTTGTGCTGATAATTTTAAGCAACTATAATTATAATTATTCTTCTCGTTACAGCTTCTGGTCACGAAATTAGATGCCATTCTTTTTTTGCTTTGATCAATTTTGAAAAACTCCTTAGAAAAGAGATTAAACCACCATATATACCAACTGCATCATTTCAAGCATCTGAATCTACAATACCGAGAGAAGTTGAAGGTAATATTAGTATTATGTGTATTTAAGTATTTGTTTTTTGTACCTTTTTGTATATGGAGTGAAAAAAATATTAAAATATCTAATTTCATAGAATTTTATTATTTTGACTTGGCTGAATGTGGGAGAAAAAAGATTTGATCATATAGAATTTTTTTAAAAAATTTCCAGTTTATCTGTTTATATAATAATTAAATAATGCAGCTTATTATTAGTGCAATATCTTTATGCTGCAGTTCTTAATTTCAGTCAGATTTTGAATGAAATATGCTCATAGGAATTATATTGTAATGGAAATGAAATGATAACAAATAAATTATGATTTTTATAATATTTTAAATTCCTCAAAGAGTTAGTCTTTCCTTGACTATGTGGACATACTCAAAGATAAAACAAATTTAATCTGTGGTTTTAAAGTCAAAATCATGAATTTGTGAATGAACTTTTTGGAATCAATCACTTTCAGAAAAGATTTCAAATGTATATTTTATTCTTTTCAATGTGTGTACAATTTTTGAATCAAGTTAATTTGATTAATTTTGAAATTGAGGGGGTTTTTTGTTAAAATAATAATAAAGTTATGTGTATAATTTGGTTAAAATATTGTATAGTAATATTCATGTTAGATAATCTTTTGCTTATTAGATTCTCCTGGCGTACCAGTTAGTGCCGCTGCTCATGAACTTTTCAGGGGTTTCAGCTATGTTGCTACAAATTTCACTGATAATGACAACATATCAAATAAAAAAAGCATTTTCCCACGAGTTAGTATCTTTGAATATATTTTAATTAATTTTAAATTCTTCATAATAATTTTTAAATCATTGGAGTTTTTTAAAATTAAGATATATAGATGGATATTTAAAATTGAATATTTATTCTAAAATTTAAATAAACTTTCAACAATTAGGGATTGTTTTGAAAATGTTTGTTTTATGATTGGTTTGTTTGTTCAAAGAAAGTCTTTTGAATAATATATATGTGTATAATATAAAGAATTTTGTGACATTTATTACAAATTTTCATTAAACAGGTTTTCAATATGTCATGTTTTCATTAGTTATAGATATATGAATTAACTTGAAACTTTTTATATTAATTGTTTTTGTTTTAAAATTTAATATTTTTAAATGTATAGCCATATTTTCTTCTGAAAAATGAATATTTTACTTTTACTCCAACACATTGACTGCTACAACAATTTTCAAAAATCTGGCCTAAAATGACAATTTGATTTAATCACATTATATTGTTAAAAACTCTAATTCTAGTGTATAGTTATCATCAAAAAACATTAATAAATGGGGAAAGGGGTTCCTTTTAAAGTTCTTATTAATTATCTCTTAATTGGCTTCTGTAATAGAAATTTCTTCCAGAAGCCAACTATGAGTTCATTCACATGCAGACATGCTTCGCCAAAGCTGAATCATAGATATTCATCAGTAGTATCTTAGAAATTGTCAGACGCATCACATTTATGCCTTTCTTGAGTTTTTTGTTTTATGATTATAGAACCCAGTATGAAAAAGAAAAGAACAATGAATCAAAATTAAATTGAGTACTTCGCAAATCTAAGTGATTCAGAATTTGATAGGTATTTTGGGAAGGATGATAACAACAGTAGCTATTATGAACCTGAGAATTCAAGTGATAGTGAAGATGAAATCATCTCCAAACCTGAAATTGATTCTAAACCTAAAGATAATGACGAGGATTCCCAAGCAACAATATCAAATGCAAATGATAATTTGTGGACAGAAATTCAACAAAATGCTGGTGGACTTATTTTTTTCGGATGAGTTTCTTGCATTACTGGTGGAACAAACTAATATATATGCTGTACAAGAAATTGAAAAACACAAAACAATAAAAAAAATCGAATAGGTTATCAAAGTTTCAGGATGTCAGTGCTGCAGAGAGGGAAGTTTTTATTAGACTTTGGTTGCAAATGGCACCTTGTACTTTTCTATCAATTGAACATTACTGGAGCACAAACAAGCTATATAATCTAAACTTTTGGCACTCCAGAAATTGATTCCAGTTCTTACTTAGTTATTTTCATTTGGTTGATAACTCAATATATCTGGGACAGATTATATGAGACCAATACTAAATCATTTCAATAATATTATGCATGAAAATTACATACCAGATAAAAATATCTGTATTGATGAATCCATAATGCTATTGCAGGGAAGATTGTTTTTCTACCAATATATAAAAAATTAAAAAACAAACAAACAAATATGGTATCAAACTGCATGAACTATTTCAGTTCGACAGTCTTCTAATGGAATTAAAGATTTTCTGCGGTAAATATCAAGAAACTGGCAGGTCACACTACTGATGTTTTGAATTTACTGGAGGACTATCTCAATAAAGGATGAACAGTTTACATGAATAATTTTTATAATTCTGTTACTCTTACAATACTGCTAAATACACAAAAAACTTATGTGTGTGGAACCCTATGAAATAACAGAAAAGGAAACCTTAAAGATGTGTCAAATCGTAAACTGAAAAAGAAAGAGTGTATTTGGCAGCAAAATGGTCATGTTACCATATGCAAATGGAAAGACAAAGGAAATGTCCTTAGCATTTCAAACATGCATGCTGTTGAAATTGTAGAGGTGCTAAATCGCAATTGAAAAACTTCTATGAACTCAAATATCATTTGAGATTACAATAATGGAATGTCTAGCAGTGACCGATCAGATCAAATGTGTTAATACTACTTATCTCTAAGAAAGACTATTAGATGGCCCAAAAAGCCTTTACTATATATTATAGATATGTATATATATATATATACAATACTCACAGAAATTTTCAAAAAGTAACTTCTCAAATAAAAGTGATAAAGTTCAGAGAAGAATTCATCATCATGAGAGAGATTCAAAAAGTTTTGAAAAAAAGTAGATTGTAAAAGCTCCATTATTTAGAGAGTCTACTACATACTAAAAAAACCCAGCATCTGCCAAAAGCTTTGTTGTATATGTACCCAAACCAAAAAAAACTGAGAAATGCACTATTTCAGTGCAGTCTATAAAGGAAAGCTAGGCCTTTGTGTGGAAGATTGTTTTAAGAAGTTCCACAAACAATAAAATATTATTTTATTTCTTGAGTTTGAATTAATTTGTTTAATTGTATTTTTTGTTCATTGTTTTAATAAATTTTCAGTTTGTGCAAGCCATTCAGCATTGTTTTTTGTTGTTGTTCTTTTCCCTGCTACCATATTTTGATTATAGCACTGATATATTCTGAGTTGAATTGTAGGTGCACAAAAGTGACATGTAAACAAGGACGAGATAACTCATAGGTGATGTCTTAAAAAAGAGCACAATCTAAGATTTATTTCTTGGTAGTCACTGTGTTAATATAGTACATATTTAATGAGACAACCTACAGTTTATATAAAATGTGATTTGTGTTTATCAATTTAAAAATATTTCTGCAACATCATTATATTATTTTTATTATTTGTTCGGTATCATTCATATTATTTTTTATTTATTTTGTTCAGTATTAGACTTATATTCAGTTATCATTATATTATTAAGTGTTATTATTATATTATTTTTCAGAATGAAATGGGAATACTTAAAACTAACTTTCATAAAGAATTTAAAACATTTGATGTTCTTGGTTTTGGATCTTATTCTGTTGTTAGAAGGTGCTTAAGTATTTCCACTGGGAAAGCATATGCTGTTAAGGTATTTAGAAATACTTCTATGTTTATAATTATTGTTCTGTATACTTAATTTTAATACTAATAATTTTACACATTATTTAAATCAGAATAATATGCTTTCTGTAATTATAGTTCCTTTCACAATTTCAAAAAATGATTTGAAAGGTTGTTTATGAAACATAATAGATCTTCCAAATTTGACATTGAAATGGTTATTGAAAATATAGAACTGGATTTTTTAAATTCACAATTAAGTTTTTATTTATTACATACTGCTTTTAGTTAGATATATATATGTTAATTATTGTTCAAATTTTCCATTATTTTCTAATTTAGAGATTTGTTTTTTTAACAATCCATTTTTAACAAGTTTGAATATTTATTTTGTAAGCAGCAGCATTATGAATTATCAACTTTTTCTACAGCAAGGATAAAGTTAGGGGAAAAAAAAGCAAGAGTTGGAATAATGTAAGCAGCTGGGTTGGGGAGGGAGATAACATTTGTAATCCAGACACTTGCATGCGTTTTGAAATTGCGTTTAATTTAAAAAGATTGCTGTGGGGGTATGCAATTTTTTTTATAAATAGTTAAATTATTTGCAAATTAAACTTTTTTTTGCTTATTTTAAAATTTTGATGTGATTTTAAGTGTCATAAATTACATATGAATCTGTCAAACTTTAACTTAATGTCTAATTAACTTCTAATGTAAACCACATTTTCATTGTTTTCCAGACATTAATGTATTGGAAAACATATTGTGTTATCTAAAAGTAAGATTTTTGGTAATATTATTTTAGAATTCTCTTGAATCGAAATTCTGGTTTAAATTGAATATGTGTATTCATTAACATCTATTTTAAAAAAATTGCATATATGATTCAACTTGTTTTTATTACTTGTCCTTTTCTATCATGGAAACATCTATTTGTCCATTTCCAATATTGAAAAAAAATATATATTTTCAGATATTAAAAAAAGGTTTGCGGGATTATACAGAAGAAATAGAAATATTGCATAGGCATAGGAAGCACCCTAATATTGTAACATTGCATGAAGTAAGTACTGATAGCCAGCTTATTTTTTTAAAGTCTTGTTTTATTAGTAATTTGTTAATCTCCTTGTTTTGAGTAAATTTATTTATATAAAGTATTTTTAAAAAATTTGCCGGTAAAATGCTTTTTGAAAATATTCTTAGTGATTTAATAAACAGCTAAAGTGAAATATTTAAAATTCTTCAGTTTGAATGTGAAAAAAAAGTATGCATATATAATTAAGAACAAATTTTATTTGATAATAAATATTTTAATTAAAAATTTAATCAATTATCTCAATTTAAGAATATTTTTTCCCATTTCATTTAGACCATAAATTTAAATATAAATAAACAACTTATAACAAATGGGCTTATTATTTTCACCATTTTCAAAAGTACTTGCAACTTTTAAGTTACTTACTAAAATGAACTGAAAAAATGTCAAATGAAATCACCATACCAAAGAAAAGTTGCAAATTTTTTAGAAAATGTTTAAATGGGATGGTTAAGGATGTTAAAATATTCTGTTTTTCATTCCTTTTCTGCGATTTGTAACATTTTTATTTTTCTATCTTATTACTGATAATAAAAGAATAGCATATGATATTTAAAACTATAATTACATTTATTGTGTTAAAAGTCAGTAAAATAATTAGTTGTGAAAAGCTTTTATTGTAAATTAATCAGTTTATATTTTCTTCTCAGATAATTAAAACCATTTCCAGGTGTCTGGAAATCTATATGGCTTTCTGTTAAAAACAAGTATCAATGTATTATACAAATTATAATCAGACAATTTATACTTTAAATGTACACATTATTGTAAAAAGTTATAATTGAATTCTTATGTATATATTTAAAAACATATTGTTTCTTAAAATGATTTTGACTATAGAAAATTTTGCTTTTTAATGAAAATTCTTAAAAGGCTGTTTAGTCAAAAAAAAAAATCAATTTTAAATGATAATTCAAAAATCATGTGTCACTATTTGCTTTAATGTTATTGGCTCGGTTAACATACAGATTGGGAAATTCAGTTCAAGAAAAGATTAAGTATATTGTTTATGTGCCTTTAAGTTATTTACTTATTAAAATGTCAAGCAAATTCTGAAAAAATAAGTTTTAAAATTTAACATTAATCATGTACTAGAAAATGTCTTACTGGTTCAGCTCTTAAAATTGCAAAATACTTACCTATGGACCAGGTAGTAAATTCGATTCTAAATGCAACATTGCTATTTTTCTCTTTCAAAATTATTTCAAATTGTATGAACTTCCTTTTCTCTTAAAAATAAGCATTCATTCATATAATGTTGAATAATATTTGAAATTTAATTTTTAGCACTAAAATAATTATAATTTAAATTGCAGCTTTTAATGATTTTACAATGATAGTAAACTGTTAGATTTCATTAAGTAGAAATTTTTTTTTTCAATCTTTATAAAACAATATCTTGGAAATTGTGGAAAGCAGCTAATGATTTATGAAATGCATAACAGCAAATAATTAAAACTTAAATATATCTTATTGAATAAGCCGAGAAGTCTTTATAGAATGCAAATGAAGTTTGTTTTTCCAGAGATGTAAGGAAACATTGCTCTTGTGAACAGTTATCTATTAATTATGTCATTTTTTTAATGTTTTTATAATTATCATTCTAGTTAGTAAATAATATTTATCACCATAAACTTATATTTATTGTTTGTTTAAAAAATTAACCTTTTTATGATAATTTAAGTATTGTTTGTATAATATTATTGCACAAAATTTCAGTAATATGTTAGTGAAAAATGCATGTAAATTATTAAATTCCATTTCAAAACTTCAAATTAAAGTAAAATGTGCATTTTGACAGCAGGTCTCTATGTGAATACTTTATAAACCATGTTATTTCAGCATTGAATGTTTGTGACAACTTATTAATATATTAGCTATGCTAAAATCTTGAATCTTATTTTCTACTTACATTTGGCTTCTGCAATTTAATATTTTTAAAAAAGAAAACTCCAATTTCATTCTACCCATTTACCCTTTCAATCTTATTTTGAACTGAATTTTCCATTCTGTACCGTGAATTCAAGACAGAATGATTGTAAATCTTGAAGATAGTTCTTGTGAATTTTCCTTTTGTGAGAGAAAAATCTTTTAAAACATACATGTCTTGCTTGTTTTTGTTGGAGAATTATTATTACTCTTATGTAGATTAACTGAATAGTCATAACAAATAATTATTTCTCATTTATTTTCCACTTTTTTTTATGTTTGTACAACTCTTTGTTATTTTCTTGCATAATGTAGTAAAATCACTACTTACTTTTCTTATTTTTTTATATTTAATATCAAAAGAAATAAAGTGAATATTTGTTATAAAAGCAGATATCTAACATTTCCTTTTTTTCAGAGTTAAAAATTCTTTTTCACAATTTTTTTGTTTTTATGTTAAGGTTTATGAAGACGAGAGCTGCGTATTTTTATTGATGGAATTACTGCAAGGTGGTGAATTGTTAGACAGAATACAAAAATATGTAGCTTTTTCTGAACGAGAAGCAAGTGCTATTTTAGAAGTTATAGCCAGTACTGTAAATTATTTACATGAGAATATGGTAAAAACTTTTTATTAATTTCTGTTAAAAAATAATATTTATATAAATGTTTCTACCATTCTTTGAAAATTATGCATTATATTTTTTCAAGCAAAAGGAATTAAATAAGTTTTAGTTTTTAGCACATAATTATTCTTTATTTATTTATTATTTTTGTAAAAACTTTAAGTAATTTCAAACACAAACATTTCTGATTATTGAATTAAAATTACCTTTGACATATTGCCTGTTGAAATATATTATTACATAGTAAATTTTCTTGAAATTGATTATTTAAAAAATTATGATTTGATGACTTCCAGTGTGTCAGATATTATACAGTGTCCTATAAAAATTATATATTGTTTTATATCAGTGTTGTATGCTATAAAAATTTATATAATGTTCTTTATTCTCTTTAATGATTTCAAAGAAATAGAAATATATGCTGGTATCTTTTGTTTTCTAATGTAAAGGGTATAATTAATAAGCTTGGACAATATTTATTTACTCTTTTTGATATTTAAATTTAATTTTGAAATTGTAAATTTATTTTGTTTTTTATGTCTTAGAATTAAATTGGACTTAAAATTTTTCTATTGATTTGTATTGGTATATAATTATTTGCATAATTTGAATAACTTGATTTCTTATACATTATATTTTTAACTTTTATATTTAAACAATTATAATTTGTATTGAATATGCCGCTAAATATAATTTTAGTTATTGTGAATTTCTAAACTTTTCTGCAAGAACTAAAAATTCAGTATAAAGGTATATTACTATGAAAAGACGACAGAATAATCATTTATGCTGTCTTTCACATATTCTACAGTTAGAACTGATTTATCTTGTTTAACTTTCTAAAAATAGATGGAGCCAAGGTCTTTTTTTAAATCTTTAATTTTTTTTTATTATTTTATTAATACAAATACAAAGATGTTGTAAAGGGGGATTCAAGTTGAAAATTTTAAAGGATATCTACATAGTATGATAGGCATCTCTGAAATTAAAAAGTCGCTTTGAATTTTTTTCAATTAAAAACTCATTGTTTATTGAAATCTGATAGGCATTTACATCAAAATAGTATCTTTCATTCTAATTGAGTGGGGGATGGAGGAAGGATTTGTATCTAGGAAAACTTGCATTGGAGACTATGACAAGAATATAATCGTCAGATCAATAAAATATGGCATATACTTTTATCTACAGAATTGTTATTATCTATTAAATTTTGAAAAATCATTATTAACTGTTTGTCATTTTGTGTGTGCACAGTAAGTTAAAATAGTTAAATAACTTAAAATGTATTATATTAATTTTAGATTGTGATTTTAAAATTGGACATTAATTTAAAGTTTTATTGTAGATTTTGCTTTTGCGAAAAAAAAACTGTTCTAAATGCATAATTAGTTTTTTGAAACACATTGTAAAAATAAATACAAATTACATCATAATTTCCAAGTATATGATACAATTAAGGAACAATACATTTACCTAATATTTTTTTGTTTCCATTTAATGAATAGTTTAGATGAGAGCTTTAAAAAAATGGCTATAGTAGTGAATGAAGAGATATTTTGTAAAAAAAATTAACATAATATAACATCAATAAAACTTTAAATGTTACTGTTTTTTTTAGTTTTAGACAGAAAACATTAAAAAAAATTCAATAAATAGAAAATATAAATTTTATTTAATAGGATCATAAATACCTTAAACTAGTTTAATTTTTTTTAATTGAATGCACAGATAAAATTAATTTTTTTTGTCGATTCCTATTATTATTTCTCTTTCTCTCTCTCTCTCTCACACACACACACACACACACATATATATATATATATATATATAATATAATATAATCCATTTTAATTTTAATTGGAAAGCAGATCATCATGAAGAAGAAAATACTTATTAGCTTTTTAATTTCAATTTTATTCCATCTCGAAGCACCCAGCACAGCACACAACAGCTGTAGTTTTACATGGCAAAAGAGTCTAGAATAAAGGAATATAACATTAATCTCTGGTTTTATACACTATGATATTCTCATAAATCACACACATGTAAATTTTGGACATTAATTCTAATACATTTGACCTTGACAAGAGAAACAGGATTATTTTAAAAGAAAGTATATTTGGTATTAGTGACTTATTATTCATCAAAGGAATCCTCTAACAGAATATTTACACCAGTGATTTATTATCCATCCACTCAGCAGGTGGACTCAATTCAGCATTACCCTTATAATACTTAATGATTTATTAATGGTTCAGGAAATAACATTTTAGAAGAAGTTACTATGGGCTAAATTAGGACAAAACTTTAGAAATCATTTGCAATTAAAATTAAAGATTAAACAAGCATTATATATATATATATATTGTTACGTTGTTAGCGTAGCGAGTTCGGATTGAATGGACTTTGTATGAGGACAGCACAAACAAATTTATTTACAGTTATGTACAGGATAATTAATAAAGTAAAAATTTCAGATAAATACAATCCAGCAGTCAACAGTCAATTACAGCGTAAATTCAAGTCTTACGTACGATAAAAACAGACTGCAAAACAGCTATCGTATAGCACAGATACAGTAAATCGCAGCAAGCTCAATAACACAGCGTTAACAGCAAACGCAAACACAGCTCACAAATCCTTTAGTCCAGCGAGACGATTTTTATTTCAGAGCAAACTCTCAACTAACTCACTCACGCCGACTACTCGTCCTTATATAGCCGAAAAGCGCGTGCTCCTGAATCTCGTGAAAATTCTCAAAACAACGCGCACAATCTAGCGGCTACTAGACTATCCCTTTCGCCAAACCAATCAAGCTGGCTCCTCGCCAAACGTCGCCATCTTTGGTGAGTTTTCGTGCCGCTCGGCCGCTTGTAACAATATATATGTGTGTGTGTGTATTAGATAAGGCTTAACATGTTTTCAGCCGATTAATTCAAATGATTCTGTTTATTTTCTTAAGGCTTGATGCATATGAAATTAAATATTGTTAATTAATTAGTTTTTCAGATTTATTTTAAATTAAAATAATACAGAGTTGAAAATTGAATACAGAATTTCAAATTAAAATAATACAGAATAAAGAAAATTAAAAATTTCTCCTCTGCTCCAACTGGCATAGAAAATTGATGCATTGTGTTGCTTTAATTGGCGTTGAAAATTCGATACTAATTGAATGTGTTTCGAGTCTGTTCTGATTTAATTTCAACTCTTATGAACTTGATTTTGTTTTGGCCTGGTATAATTTTTTTTATCAATAATTAATGTTAACTGTATTTATTTCATAAAAACTAAAATAATAAATTTCTTTGTTAACCTAAGTAGGAATTGACATTTTTTTATATTGCTTGTTTTTTTTTTTTCACTTAATTTTATGTTAAAGTGAAATGTTTTAAATATTGCAACACTTAAATTTTGAATTCTCTAAAAATTATAAAAAATCAAAAGTTGTTTTTGTTTTTCCTTGCATTAGGCAAGTCAATTTGTAATTTAAATAATTCTTATAAGCTGGTGGTGCTTTTGATTATGGTATACATGAAGAGAGAAAAGATTTCACATCTTCACTCAATAATTATAGGGTATAATATCAAATAAAAGCTATTTATGCCACTTTCAAATTAAAATTTTATTATTTTTACTGTAAGAGTTTTAATTCTGAATACTTTGGTTTTTTTATTTTAAATATATATATATATTGTTAATTATATATTACAACAATACTTTTCATTTTTTTGAGTTTCTATATTTAGACTTGTGGCTGTTTAAACTATATTAAAAACTTTTGTGTGCATTATTTTTCTAGTATATAATGAAGCAATATTAAAAAAATAAGGAATTTCAATGAATTTAGTCTGAAATATTATAACAACACTTTGCTACAATATTTCAGACTGAAGGTCCAAATACGTGTTTAATTTGTTGATAAAAAATATTTTATCTTAAGAAGATTCCTACAATTTGGGTTAGATGTTTGCTAAGTTTAATATTTGAAAATCATGTGTTTATTTTTTTATTAATATATATTTTTATAAAAAGTTAAAAGCTTTTGTTTGGAAATCATGTATTTATTCTTTTGTTTTCTTTGCCTTCAGATTGTTCATCGAGATTTAAAGCCATCAAATATAATGTACTCTAGTTCATCTAATAATCCTACAACTCTGCGAATTTGTGATTTTGGATTTGCCAAGCAAATGAAAGCGGAAAATGGATTATTAATGACTCCATGTTATACTGCAAATTTTGCTGCTCCTGAAGTGTTGAAAAAAAAAGGATATGATGAGGCTTGTGATATATGGAGTATGGGGGTAATACTATGCACCATGCTAACAGGGTATGCATTTTTTTTAATTGAATATTTTATACTGTAATTTTTGGAAGTGGAAAAAGCGAATAAATTTCAGTATTCTCTTCCAAGAAATCAATTGGGGGGGATATCCCCTTTAAAAATGAATGACATTTTAAACTGTTATTTAGTTACTTTTTTGTTTGTTTGTTTATTTTATTGTATTTATCAATACAATTTTTTGTATGAAATTAATTATGTATCAGTAAAACTGTACTGTTGTATTATTTAATATTTGGTTTATTCTTAATGTTAAGCATAGATCTAATTTATCATACTAATTATGGAATTATATTTAACTTGCTTGTTTTTTTAAAGATTAACGAAGCAATTGTTTTAATTTAATTAATTTTTTTAAAAACTTTTAAATTGTTTAATTTGAGGTTTTTTCTAATTTTTTTGAAAATATTTGTTTCATTATAAATATTGAATATATATATACTGTAAACCATGTAATTAATTTGTTGTTGCTTTAAAAATTAATTTTGGATGTTTCAAATAACATTTTATTGTAATTAAGTCTTTTTAAAAAATTAATGTGCATATTTTTAGCAAGATTTAATTTAAATATTTATAAGGCACTAAATATTTTAATTTTTAGGTAAAATTCAATTCTATAAATTTCTAATAGGTACATTAGTTGATTGTTTTTTTTATTAGGTTCTAAAAAATATTTAGGGAACTAACTCTTTGTTGGTCCTACAAGTTCTCTATTCATTTTCCATCAAGCTGCTGAAATTCAGTGATGAAACAACTATAAATATCTTGTGAAATTCTTGTTAAATGCAGTTGATTTTCTTTTCTTCCACATTTTAGATGTTCACCTTTTGTAACTGGACCACATGATGATATTGAAAACATTTTATTGAAATTAGAATCAGGAGAAATAGATATGTCAACTGATAATTGGAGATATGTATCAGACACAGCAAAGGTAACTGATTCATTGTCATGTATAGCTAAACTATACAACATCTCCAGTAAATTTTTAATTTTGCAATGATTTTTATAGGATCTAGTTAGAAAAATGCTGGATCAAAATCCAAAAAATCGATGCAGCGCCTGGGATGTTCTCAACCATGATTTTATTCGAGCCAGATATTTCTTACCTGATTCAACTCTAAAAATTGCTGATTTACAGGCAGCAAAGGTATTTATAATTTTTTAATTACAATCTTTTGAATGTGAGTAATTTAAATTAATTTTTAATGTGTCATTATTTCAAAACTAGCTGCCTTTGACAATCATCTGTGATTCGTTGAGAGTAAGGTTATGCTTAATTCCAGTGAAATCTCTTATGTATTTTAATGATTCTATCAAAAAAAGTATCTTTATGCTTCAAATTATGGTATTAAAATAACTTTGCACTTGTTTTATTAATTGTGTGGTGAACCTTCTTAATGCATTCAAATTAATGAGAAAAAAATTACTTAATAAATAAATTACAAATATAAATTCATTTTTGTGCAGTAATATTTTATAAAGTTATTGCAAAAATACCAGAATTTTATTCAATCTTTATTTAAAATTATGCATTTCAAAGCAGTTATTTTTTTAATTTTACCCTCCATATTATATTTGTGCCAAATTTCCCAATTATGTTAAGCAACCTGACATTTTAAATAAGAATTTTTTGTAACATTAAAAACTTAATATGTAGCATTTATTTTTTGATTTGAAAAATTGTCCTCCAAATTCTGAAAATGTTGGATGAGGATTGAAAATACCTTTTCTCGAAATATTTGCGAAATAGTATTATGCTTCAATGCTAAATTTGTTTACCCTGTAATATTACATTTTATTTCACCTTGGATGCAAACTGCTTCTTTAAATTATGTTTTAGAAGCTGCACAGATTTAATATTTTATGGATTTATTGCATTAATTTGTATAACTATAAAGGTGTTTAATTGCTAAGAATGTGAATCTTAAAATTGAGATAAAAATTTATTTTTTCTGAATTTACTCTTTTTTTATTTTGTCCATGTGTTTTGATCATAATTTTTCAGTTAAGCTACTATTTTTTGCAGCAGGCAGCAATTTTTTGATGTAGCAGGTAACTAAAGCTATTACTTATAATATCACTTAGCTGTGGCAGCATATTATGCCTTTTCTCTTTATTTCTTGCTTGTTTGTGTTGAATGTTTTTATGTCTTTTTAATTTGAATTTTTCATTTTTTCAATATTTATTATATAAATATAATTTTTTTTTCTAGAAATAATATATGTGAAATATTTAAGGAAGGTAATAACTTTGTCTCCTCAAGCATATAAGTAAACTTATATGCATGAATATTTCTTTATTGTTTATTTTTGTGGTACTTTTAAGCTGCCACAGTATATATATATATGCACTAATTTATATATATTTGTCTTAACTCTTGAATTTTTTTCATGGTAATGCATGTCAATAATAGAAACTTGTTCTTAGTATATTTTATGTTCTTTTCACTTCATTGAAAAAATACCTTGACCAATCTTAACTCAATATACAATAAAAAGATTTACAGTCAATTGTATGATGTATTACTTGGATAGAAATGCACCATTAATATTAAAATATTGACTAATTTTTTGACTATTATATAATTAATACATTTTCTCATCGATTTCACAAATATTTCAGTTGTTCTGTAGTATTTTAATGTTTCTCATGTAATATAGAATTGCTGAAAAGAACTTGCTTGTCATTTATAGTGAACAATTGTTTAGTTTCAATAATATATAAGTTAACTATAAAATAACTACACTAAAATGCAAATAAACTATGCTTTTTAATGTATTGTCAAATATTTGAAATTTTAAAAAATATTGTACCTGTGAATTTTTAAAAATATACAAGCAATTATAAATTTTATTCTTTTGGTTGAAAAAGGAAAGACTATTTGCAAGCTTGGCGTCTAAAAACTATTATTTTGATTACCATTGAATCGAGTTTAACAAAATATTGCTTAAAAAAACTGTTTATAGCTTTTCATTTACAATTTTAATTTTAACTAGGAATAACATTTAAAATTTTAAAAATTTGGGCTTCATGACATTAATTTGTGGCTAAAGTTTCTCAGTTAAGTATCAATAAATATAGTCCATGCCACTAATTATGTCCTCCATTATTTAATTTCAATATTTCTAAACATACTTTTTACAACATATACAATACAGATATGTTTTGATCTTGCCATAATGTAACAAATTATTTAAATGTATTTTTACAAAGTTTTTATTTTATTTATTGCACCAAAATTTATTTTAAAATCGGATGTTCTTATTTTGCCTGTTTGTTATCTATTTTTATTTGTGACTCTGGAGTTTTGACAATTTTAATACTATAGCACTGCATGTTTTATATTATTACTTAAATATTTCTTTTGTATTAGTTTCATAATTTTAATATTAAAATATATATTGTTCCTTCTTCCCTTCATAAATAAGATTTTAAGATCTATTTTGTGATCAGTTCTCTTGAAAAACAGTTATGTAACAAAGTATAGCCTGGTTGATAATATTCAAAAGTAATTTTTGATTATTGATAGAATCGCACATGATTCGTTTTTATTGCATTAAAGAGAATAAATTCTTTTTGTGTGTGTCTAATGAAGGTGATTTTGATTGCCTTTAATAGTTTAGCAAATGCCCAAATGGTTATCTCGGTAAATGTTTAATAGATATGTCAAATTATTGCAAATCTAAGCAGTTCAAATTGTCTAAGTTACAATTTTTTATTGGTTTATTACTTATTTTAATAAAATACCAATAAAAAATGTATAGAATGCTTGTATGTTGTCCATTCACGCTAATCTGTAGTTATTGTGTGTTTACTACATGAAATGGTTCAAAGCAACTATTAATAGATTACATCCTTACCATTGTAAAAAACACTCTTGAATATTCATCAACTACATTAAATTTTGGTAACAAATTTGGTTTCATTTCTCTCCATATGAATTTCTATTTTTTTCAAAACTTTAAATTCAGTTATCTGTATTTTTATAATGGGACTTATTTTAAAATTGACTTTTAATTTTAGGCTGCTGTAAATATTACTTTCCGAGCCATGAACATATCACCTCGTTCACCAAAGTTGTTATCAGTGGATGCCTCTGACCTTGCTCGAAGACGAAAACAAAGAAAAACACTCCAGCCAACTAATTAACATAATTGTCTTCCACTATACCAAGGTTTCTTTAATTGATCTTGAATGGAAGAGCAATAATTTATCTTTGTCATAAAAATTGAGTATGAAATTGATATTTTAATAGGATAAATTTTAATTGTATTTTGAAAATATCTTAATCTGTTTCTTACCATGAGTAATGATACATTCCAACCTTTAATGTGTGTTCAAAATTCTGTAGGAATAATTTCTCTTGCAGTTTTTGTATGGATTTTAAATTTACTTTCTTATCTATCTACTTATATGTAAATATGTTTCCCTCATTGCAAATGAGAAAACAGTTTGACTTAATTATAATCCTTAGTCTATCTTAATTTTATTTCATGTTTTAATATTTTTTTATTTTTATATTTTAGGTTTTATTATTATGGTTACAATGAAATGCTCAACTTTCAGTAATTTTAATCAATGCATTTGTTATTGAATTATGAAAGATACTTATTTGTGTGCTGTCTTACTTCAGGGAAATTGCGTGTTTAGCAGTTGTGTATTTTGGGTGTTTCATTCCCCTCCCCTTATCTTTCTCAGAATGTAGGAAAACTTTTTGAATAATTACTTTAATTCTGTATATGCAGTAATATACATACTTTTCAATGCAATATTTATCAAAGTATTTGAGGATTTGCCTCCCATTGAATTTTTTAAGAATTTTTAGTTTAAAGTTAACTAAAAAAAATGTTACTTAATTGAAACACAAAAATTGAAGCAGAAAAAAAATATGTTTTCTTAAATATCTTGATAAAAATGAATTATTGTATTAAAACAGATATAATGTATTTTTAATGCTATTTAGATTTTGAAGAAAAAAAGTTATATAGTCTATTTTATATCTATTGTAAATGAGGTACAATGCAAAGTATGTTGTTAACTTATTCATGAGAAGAATATTTTACTAAAGCATAAAAATATACTTAATATTATATGTAAAAAATGATCAACTTATTAAAAAACATGAAACATCTAAAATTCTATTTTGTATAACTGAAAATATACTTTTGTGTTGTTTTAAAATACAGAAGTACAATGTATGTTTGCCTGTTCCAAATATTGCTCTTAATCTACTGATTTTAAATCTCGAGTGTTTTTACACTTCAAAATGGCTTGTGTATTGTACTATTTGTTTTTATTTTTACATAGTTACTAATTGAAAAAAGTATCTTGATTATATTTTTGGGGAAAAAAATATTTTCTGATATGAAATTTAAAATGAACAAAAGCAATATTCTTTTTAAAATCAAAGTATATTGTGTTTTAATAACAACAAAGTACAAAAAAAGGAAATAAATGCTATATTTTTATAAAAAAATTTACCATACGAGCATTAGTAGATATATTCTATGAGCACAAAAATGCATTATTGCATAGTAATTATAAATTTGTTGCCGTTAAGCAGCCACTCATTTTTCAAGTATTTTAAAATTAGCTTACCTTAATAAGTCCTATAAATGAACTATTAAACAGTAAGTTTTATAAATAAAAAATATGTATGTGCATTTATTTTTATGTGTATGTATGAAAAATATGACTGAGTGGCATTATGTGTGTAAATTAAGTAATATTATCCATGACTTAAAGTGATCAACATTTTTGTGATTTGTTAAATATTAACAAACTGTCAAAGAAATTGTGTTTGCTGATTATATATGCTGGTTAATCAAGAATATACTGTTTAGATGTTTCTGTTTGGAGAAGGCTGTTTCTTCTAATTTAGATTCTTTTCTGTGATTATTATATAATGGTGTTAGGTTTTAAAATGCCAATAACACAGATAATCATAGTATTTAGTATAACATAGACATTGTAATTTGTATATTCTTTGTTACTGGTCTGTGATAGTTTTCAGTTAATGTAGATATATATAACATTACATATTTGGAGGCATTAAATGGTAGATTATGCCTCTTTAGCATTTCCTATTACAGTGGTATGTGTTCATGCTTATCAATTCAGATATGCCAAATTCACAGTCATGTTTTTATTATTATTATTTTTATGTTACAGTATTAATGGTTGTATAGAAGTACAGTATATGTGTTTGTATTTTTTACTTTACCCAGTGCCAAGTTATATTGTATGTTTACATTATATAAATATTTTATGAGAATGTGTGTTGGTAGTTTCTGTTATAGAAAAAATTATTTGAAATATGAATTTCTGTTGCATTAATTCTGTCATAATTCAGCTTTCAAATTAAATCTGAATTTTCTTTAATTAAATATAATAATATTATAGTAGAATTAATTAATTTAAGAATGTTCTTTTAACAAAAAAAATCAAACATTGTGGTCACAAATTGTTAGTTTGCAATGAAATAATTTATAAAATAGAAATGCTATATACTTTTTTAAAAAAATTCGATGAATAATAAATGTTAATTGCAGAATTAATAAAACTATGATAGCAGATTTATTTTATATACATTTTTTTTTGTCTCAATTTTGTTTGATCTATTTTTGAAATTGCCAATTCTGTAAATAGCAAAGAGAATATCAGTTGTTACTTTTTATTTGTATTAATTACTTCACAATTTATTGTAGTATTTCTGACATTGCCAAATTATTCATACATTTTGATATGAGAAGAAATATAAATATTTTTTCATTGTTGAACTATGAAACAATTTTATTTAAATGTGGATCTTAATGAATATTATGAAATTGTTAAATATTTACAAATAGTAAAGTTACATTTACCTGTGAAATGAGCTGTGTGCCTTAGATTTTACATTTGAATGAATCGTTTATTTGTATAAATTATTGAAAAAGAAAACATCTATCGATTGTTAATATATAAAGCATTTAATTATTTAAATGAAAATTCTGTATAAATTTTAAACAAAAAATTTTAATGTAAAAGTTCCTCAATAAATAAATTCAATTTTTTTGGAGTGTTTAAGTATTTTTATTAATATACCTATGTCTTATCTACATTTTAAAAGAACAAACAGCATGTGAATTAAATAAAAAAAAGTTGAAAATAATTCTGATACAAAGTTATTAACAAGCAGCAGTAACCTTTAGGTATTGACATCTATACTTTCATTTTTGAAACAAAAGGAATATTTTTCTTTTAATTTGTGTTGATGTCGATAAAAATTTTTAAAAACTGAGATAGTGTCCCCCCCCCGGAAACTTTTTTGGATTCTGCATTGAAAGGCTCCTTGTCTCTCTCTTTACTAATGGGTTAAAATATTTTTTTTTAATTAAAGAATTAAATAATAATGATTTAAGGTAATATTATTTTCAAAATGAGTTCAGAATGCTCACTTTAAATTGCATCCATTACAGATATTATTTACAAATTTTCATCAAGCACTTTTATGATTCTACTAGCCGCCTTTGGCGACCAGTCGGTTCGCCAGTATTAATGCTCGCTAAAATTTTCATATAATATTTTATGTTGCTGTATCTCAATATAGTTTTTCACCAAAATATTTTTAAACCAAACAAAATTTTGATAGTCATATAATTCATTTATAGCATTATTTAGTATCATTTTCTTCAGATGTTTTGTTCATTGTACTAATCTTTCTCTTTCATTCCGTACTATGATTGACCCGGAATTGATATTTTACTTAAATGGTGGAAGGAGAGGTCTAAAATTCTACGATTTTATAGAATAATAAGATTCAAATTTTCATAAATGTAAACACACTAAACAAATAAAGACTCAATTGGTTTTCAAGAGATGAGAAAGTTTAAAAACGGCTTGGAAAATGCCGCGCACAGAGGAAATGATGGTGACACACACAAACACACCCTTTTCTTTTTTTCCCCCTTCACTACTTTTCTTTCCACAAATACCCTTTTTTCCCTTTATTCTTTTTTGCCTTTCCAGACTTAATTTTTAGCAGGCATAGATTAAATATCCATACAGACTAATAATAAAAGCAACGATTTTCTTTCTGTTTAAACATCCCGTTATCTATAAATGAAAACCAACTGACATTTCTTTCTAAACAAATCATAATTTATTACTTTCTGCTATTTTACTCGGTTGGTGTGGGGGAAGGAAATGAAATTTTTTGCGGGAAAGTAAGAAAAGTTTCGTTTTAACTATTTTCCTCGCAGTTTTTTCATTTTTTCTCTCCATAAGAACCATCCTCGTGTCTTAACGAAAATATTAAAACAAAAATTAGCTGAATCGGTCGAGCCTTCTCCAGTTTTGCGATTAGCAACGCATTTCGAGATCCATTTTTATTAATATAGATAATCACTTTGCTACAATCAGGAATTAATTACATTTCATCATCTGATATTTAAGTTTGTTTTTCGTGCATAATAATTTTCCATAAAAAAACAATTGTCAAATGTTGTTAAACAAAGACTGTGTATTTAATTTTGTTTTCGCAAAAAATTTTTGGCTTTAAAAGTATTTGCAATAAGTTTTTAAAGACGATTGCTAATCAAAATTAACAGTAATTTATCAGTACAAAATGTTTAAAGATGGTAAAGAATTCATAATCTTGCAGATTTTCAAGTCATGACCAATGTATTGGTAAGGTCAGGGAATTGGTGATTTGGCAATAAGAAATATTATTAAACTAAATTTAGTCAAGCAGCTTTAAAAGATCATTTATTCGGGCTTAAAATATTTTTCAAGCTGTTTTAAGAGCTTTGAATTTATTCTACAAACGTGAGACAAAATCTCATCCATTTAAGCATACTTTTTTTGTATCTAGATTATTTCTTAATTTTTTTATTGTATTAATAGCATTATAAAAATATTTGTTCTGTAACTGATAAATTAAAAAATAAATGTAACAAAATGCCAAATGTCAGTTAACTGAAATATGGTTTTTCTGATTGTTGATTTTTATATAAGCTCTAAATATAAATCAAAAATGTGTTTTTATTGATCCAGTCTGTTTGGAGAAAAATTTGCAATAGATTTTAAACTTTTTTGTTTTTCATTGAATTGGAACCCAGGAAATTGAGACATAATACAGAACTGAGTGACAGTGCAACATTAACTTTCTTTTCTGTTCAGTATAAATTTTGCAGTCGATTAAAAACAGTGCCATGCCAAATCGTTCGTTCAATTGGAGGTTAGATTAAAATCAATTGTAATTTCTCAAATATATTACTGACTAAAAAGCAGAAAATATTTAAATTAAGAATGATACATGTTTTTAAAAATAATTTCTCCTAGCCCCATATATATCTTGAAAATTTGTTCTTGTGATTTTTTTTAAATTCGAAAGGAAGAATTATTTAATACTTGTTAGTCTGTTTTAAAAACTTAGAATATTTTCATTTTTTAAAAATTTAAATAACTATTTTTTATAAAATTTTGATTCTTTAATTCTTTCCAGTGATTTCATTGAATTAAAAAAATCAAATAAAACTTTGCTTCCAAACTCTTAACTTCTGCATTAGGAGAAAAAAATTCATTAAAATAAGTTTTGAATTTACAAATTACTCATATCTTCAGTAACAAAAATTTTGGATATTTTTCTCAAATTTGTTGTTGTTACTTATGACACTTGTCCGCTGATTTACCCGCTTTTAAGGGTCAAGGCCATTGAGCAAACGAGGGCATTAGTCCGACTTCTAGCTCATATGAAGATGACACACACTCGCTTGCCCAACCCCTTTTATTCAACAGGGGACACAGGATAAAGAAGAACCATGCCCACACTCGAGGCGTAGATCATGGGAAAGACGCGGTACCCCTACTCCAAGACGTTGACTATCAAATCGGTTAAAATAATATTTATTTCTGATGCAATTGTTAAAATATAGAATAAATACATAGAGATGTATAATAAATACCAATTCATTTCCTTTTATTCCACACGCATTTTACATTAATAAGTTTATTTTTCATATACAAAATATAAAGTGGTACATCAATTCATCTTACGGCTGCCTCGCTTCTGAAAAGAAAAATGAACATGAATGTTTATAATTGAATTCATAATATACATGATGTTCGAAAAGCATTGGACAAACTACAGAAATAGAATCCTTGCACGCAAAAATTATACAAAGACCTCTAACGCCTAATTTTTTAATGCTGATTGATGCTTGATCCATTAACCATTAATTTCATATAAAAATTTAGCTTTTTCATTAATAATCATGACAAGAATAAAGCTCATTTAAAGAATTCATTTCCTACTTTCTTCAACGGAATATATAATACAGTGCACTCTCGAATATCCATTTCGAGAATATCCATCTGGTTTTCTTTTATAGTAATTAAATGAGGAAGGCATTGTAAGACGGCTAAAATTCAGGAGCAGTAATATAGTAAGATTTTTTTTTAATTAAAAATTGTAAATGTTGAAATTTACCTTCGAGTTACCTTTTCATTTTTATCAATAAAAATAAACTCTAATTCAGTCAGTTTTCTTAAGAAATAGACCAACAATTGACGTTAAATCCTTTGTTTATGTTTTTAGCCTTTCACTCGGACATTAGCGAATTTATGTTAAAACTAGCCGCCTTTGGCGACCAGTCGGTTCGCCAATATTAATGCTCGCTAAAATTTTCATATAATATTTTCCGTAGCTGTGTCTCATAACAGGTTTTTCACCAAAATATTTTTAAACCAAACAAATTTTGACAATCATATAATGCATTTATAATATTATTTTCTTCAGATGTTCTGTTCACTGTACTTCTCGTCTTTCTCTTTCTATCCGAGCAATGATTGTCCCGGAATTGATCTTTTACTTAAATGGTGGAGGGACAAGTCTAAAATTCTACGTTTTTATAGAATAATGAGATTCAAATTTTCATAAATGTAAACACACTAAACAAATAAAGACACAATTGGTTTTCAAGAGATGCGAAAGCTTAAAAACAGCTTGGAAAATGCCGCGCACAGAGGAAATAATGGTGACACACCCACACCCTTCTTTTCTTTTCATTTTTTTCTATCCTTTTTTTCACTTCTTTTCTTTCTACAAACTCTTTTTTCCCTTTGTTATTCTTTTTTTCTTCCCTGCCCAAACTTAATTTTGAGCAGGCATAGATTAAATATCCATACAGACTAATAATAAAAGCAACTATTTTCTTTCTTTTTTAAACATCCCGTTATCTATGAATGAAAACCAACTGACTTCGCGCATTTCTTTCTAAACAAATCATAATTTATTACTTCCTGCTATCCTACTCAGTTGATGTGGGGGAAGGAAATGAAGATTTTTGGCAGGAAAGTAAGAAAAGTGTCGTTTTAACTATTTTCCTTGCAGTTTTTTCATTTTTTCTCTCCATAAGAACCATCCTCGTGTCTTAACGAAAATATTTTTAAAAAAATTAGCTGAATTGGTCGAGCCGTTCTCTAGTTTTGCGCTTAGCAACGCATTTCGAGATCCATTTTTATTATTATAGATGATAACACTTTACATCATATATTAACAGTTTAAGTTGATCCGGAGAGAACATCACCCCTTCGGAGCACTTTTCAAAATCGCCAACTCGCCGCGCTCCTGCGTCTTAACTCCAGAAGGGCGACAGCGACAAGATTGGGTTGCCATATTTGGCGCTAAATATCCTTGCAGAAAAGGGGGTGATGTTCTCTCCGGTCATACCACAGTTTATTATATATTAACATTTTCAAGAATTTATTATTATTTTTCTCGAATAAATTCTTGAAACTCGCAGTGCAATATATAAACATATATAAACTACAAGTACAGGACCATCTATTTAAATTCACATATTAAGGCAACTGCTTCTACAATTCGCCGGGCGCTGGTGCATTCACATTCTACGTGGTTTGAGATAAATGGAGTGCATAGTACTCAATAAGGAAAGAGAAATCACGTATTATAAAACTGAATTTTGGCATAAAAACTTTCCGATAGAAAATGTCGCCAATTGTGAACCAAACGCGAGCCAAATCGAGAGCGAATCACAATCGAGAGCGAATCACAAAACCAGGGGTGTTTGTGGGACTCCAAAAAATCCCCTGAAACCTTTAAGGACCTACTACCGACATTTTGGAGTTTCGAGAAGGGGGGGGGGAGAAATGGAAAATTACAATCATGAAGTATTGAATGACCCAATTATAAAAGCTCAATGAATTACTTTTTTTGCAAAATTAATAACCATAAATTTTCAAACATATAAACTACTACATTTTATGTAAATATTTTAAATTACCTGAATTAATTCTTTTTTAAAAAATTATCTACCACAAAATTACCACACACACTGACCTTGCGTTTTCTGCTTTCAAACCAAAGAAAATTACCCAGATCAAAATAAATAATTCATTATTATTCCTACATCCTTTTGAACGACGATCCCCGGAATTTCCGGGTATCGAAGTTCAAAATCCCCGGAATTCCGGGGTTTCTCCGGAGCACAAACACCCCTGCAAAACGGGCAACGGAATTCTGCATTATTTTGCGAATTTTCGCCATATTTCATTTGGCAGAATTCTACATTATTTTTCGATTGCGCCCGGCTAACGGAAAATTACCAAAATTTTCTGGTATTGGTGGTTAAAGAAATGAATTCCTTGTTATTTGTTATACCCAGGCAGTTCTTCCGACATTAGGTCTGATATATGGGAATGTACTTTATATATAAAATCCAGATGTTATTTTGCCATTTTGCTAATGCAAAGAAGAGGGAAATTTTTTTAAAAGGAACAAAAAAGATTCCAGTACTTACTTTTACAAATGCAAGTAGGGCACTTGTGACCTTGAGGAATTCCTATTCTGCATGAAGAATCTGCACAGAGTGGTGTCGGGCAGCCTGGAACTAAAGGTTCGATTTTTAAAACTTAGTTCCTTTAATGGTGCATGGCAGAAATATTCAGTGAATTCAAAAGAAAGACAACATTAGACTATAAGATTTTTT
>JAOUZG010038425.1:109439-121380 GCA_026289955.1 Argiope argentata | reverse complement strand
TATATATGTGTGTGTGTGTGTGTATATATATATATATATATATATATATATATATATATATATATATATATATATACAAACACGAGACGAAATTGTCTTACAGGAAGAATACTGATTTAAAGAGTACATGCAAATAATTGATTAAAAGAGTACATTTTGTAACTGATTTAAAGAGTACATTTTGTAAGTGATTATTTCTAGAATTCTTGAAATAATCACTTACAAAACAAAATATTTGAAGTTGGAACGATGACATGCTCTGACAAACCTTTGATTTTGTAAACAATCAAAACGTGCATCATAAACAAGGCAAAGTTGATAAAATAGTTCAATTTTATGACGATTATTGGTTATGAAAGATTGTCGCTATAAAATTAAAATCAATAAAAAAAATCTTGACCTTCCTTTATTCAATCTCTATGTCTTAAATATCAGCAGTGATAATCAAAGACATAAACACAGTTATGTCTCGTAGATGTTTTTATCAAGCTGAAAGACCACTACTCTGAAATGAAACGAGCAACACGTATCACGTGGATTTCCTCAACGTATCAGTAGCGGAATTTCGTAGTATCCTGTCAATCGTCAATCGATGAATTAGATGATTGGTAAGCACGTTAAGCCTAAGACACTCAAAACTCTTCAAGTCTGATTTCGTTCTAAAACTAAGTGTCCCCAAAAACTAAATACTTGAACTAATAATAAAGTAGATAGCAGAGACATGTGTACCGTTTCATCAAAGTTGTCTAATTATCAAAGTAGTGCTAGTGAAATGGTGTCGCTTGTCTACAACTATTCTTATCTGCTTCCGTTCGTTTACATTTTACGTCGCTTGTTTAGAAAGCCTTTGACAATGTGAGTGTAACTGGGGGAAAAACATGCGGGAATTCTTTAGTTTTAATTACGAAGAAGCTATAGAATGAAAATAACGATAGTGTATTCTGCATGATCAGAAAAAAAAGAATGAAAATAATCAAAACAATAATTCAACAGGATCAGAAAAAAAATGAAAGCATCCAGAGCAAATTATCACACAAATATAATGTAAAAAAGAATGAAAACCATCAGAACAATAATTCAGCATGATCAATGAAAAATAATGAAAACAAATGGAATAAAAATTCAGCATGATCAGGGAAAAATAATGAAAACGACCAGAACAATAATTCAGCATGATCAGTGAAAAAAGATTTAAAAACAACCAGAACAATAATTCAACATGATCAGAGAAAAAGAATAAGCTCAACCAGAAAAGTAATTTAGCATGATCAGTGAAAAAGAATGAAAACAATCAGAACAATAATTAAGCAGGATTAGAGAAAAAGATTAAAAACAACCAGAACAATAATTCAGAATGATCAGAGAAAAAGAATAAACACAACCAGAACAATATTTCAGAATGATCAGAGAAAAAGAATAAAAACAACCAGAACAATATTTCAGAATGATTAAGGGAAAAGAATGAATACAACCAGATAATAATTCAGCATGATCAAAGAAAAAGAATAAAAACAACCAGACCAATAATTCAAATGGCGGATCAATTTCAAAATGTAAACTATTTATCTATGGGGAATGAAGTATCTTCTGCTCATCTAAAATGTATAGGCTCATTGTGATATGTTATATCGGGAAGGCATTGAAAATAATAAATATCTTACTTTTTGCAAACTTAATACGCTACATACTAGTAGAAAAAAAAATTTACAATGAGTCTCCATACAATTTTAAATTTATTAAGGCACAATTACGACTTTTGAACTTTCCTGGACCAAAAGTATACAAAAAGAAAATATTCTAATCGTTAAAAATTCCTAAACTCTAGATTTTGACAAATCTATATATTTCAGGTATTAATGAGTCCGAAAAAATCATTATGTCAGTTCGTGAATGATGAAATTGGTTTATGGAACGTTATAATAATTTAATAGATTTCTATCAAATTTTGAGCCAAATTTACTAAGAGAAAGTCTGTCTATCACACTATCCAAATATAAGCTAACAGGATAATTATAAAACAAAGAGAGCTAAATGGATGAGATTTAATACACAGATTTAATACCTAAAGTTTAGATACGTATCAAATACAGAGCTAAATTTGACAAGGCATTGACCGTATGCACTTTTACAAATATGTAAACGAGATAACTCAAAACCCAATGAATTATATGCATTACATTTCGTATATTATTACATAATTACAATGGCAATTCCATTTTTTGTATTTTATATAAACTGCCTCGTTGTGATTAATCACCATCACATTCTATTAACTCTTCCTGAATTATTGTTTGTTAACTGCATGTAAATAACAAGATACATATAGATTTATTAGATTATGAGTAAAAAATTTGAGAAAGCTTTCTTGTTTTCTGATGCTTTAAATTCAAACTTTGTTTTTAATTAACGATTTATTACATTAAATATTAAATTGTCTTAAATTTAATCGGTTCTCTGTTCCAAGCTTTTGAGTGATCTTTGAAATGTTAAATTTATATGAAAATTCCATGATTTCTTTTTATCAAAATAAACTAAACCTACTATAAAGCTTTATACATACAGAAGAGATGAATTTGAAGAAAAGTGTTTTTCTTAGTATAATTAAACGAAACAAACTTTTTTATTTCATTAAACGTAACAATAAGCGTGAAAGTTATGCTTAATGAAAGCATTAACCAAAAGAAGCGTAAATTTGCATCAAGGTTTATATATATATATATATATATATATATATATATATAAAATCACAATAAAACTAATTCAGTTACGGAAATTCCTTTTTTCCTCACTTCCTTTTGGTGCCACTTTTGAAAGCTCTCCATAAGTGTTCAGAATTACAAAAAGAGCTGGATTTAGAATATTTTAACATTTAAACGCATTAAAAAAATATTCGGTTGAATTTTGGAAATGAAATTGAATGAATTAGATAAATTGATTGAAATTAATTAATACAACTGAATACGGATAAATTATTGGGTTACGGAAATTCTTAATGATTAACCAACATTAGATTAGAACGCACCGGCGTACTGGCACAAGGCTAGCGTGTGTTCCCCTTGATCTGGGCTTTCCGGGTTCGAGTCCCAGTTAGAGCATGATTGTTTTTTCTGTGAGGCGTATGAATGTGCTCCCAGTAAAAAGGGGCTGTGCAAGTGAATATGATAAGTGGTTAACTAAGTCATACTCTTTGGTCCTAGTTGGCACTACTTCAAAAACAAGAGACATCCCTTTCGGCATACAATCGCAGCGCGCTTGTCCATGGCAAGTGCCAGTAAGATATCTATATCTATATCTATATCTATATCTATATCTATATCTATATCTATCTATATATATATATATATATATATATATATATATATATATACAGCAACAGCGACTTCAGAAAACAAATGCTTGACATTAGACATAAAAAAATCGTCGTAGATATTAATGCAGAATATCTTAACCAAAAATAACATACAAATTTTATGGAACGAATGAAAATGTGAAAAATATTCTTTTGATATTTAGTATATTGCTATTATACACGTAAGAGTTGAGAAGGAAATTGATAATTAAAAATCAATTTTATTTCATTACAGGATTTATTTCACCTTTCAAGCTATAACCGAACTTTTATGAGTTGCAGGTGTGACGTAACAATGACGCTGATATCAGACGAGTCTATTTTGATAGAAAAGGAGACGGGCATGAATGACAGTTTTCTTGATCCGGCTGCACTCGGCTCTTTAATAATGTGCAACAGTAAGATATGCATTAATAATGAGAAGAATGGAGAAAATGCAGTGCACTCAGTATAATCGTATCTATTACAGGTCTATCATTTCTCCGGGGTTAATTTTTCCTTTCTCGTTTTTCTCCTCCCTACAAATAAAAACTCTCTTTCTTAGGTTTCGAAAATCAGCAGTCCCCCTTGCTCGTCAGAACCATGCTATGTAATCGAACTAACAAATTAAGAATGTCTTTTAAAGCAAGCATTTATGTATATACGATAGACCACTTTTTATTATTTACTATAAACATAACTAG
The DNA here is from genome assembly GCA_026289955.1 of Argiope argentata. Classification (NCBI taxonomy): domain Eukaryota; kingdom Metazoa; phylum Arthropoda; class Arachnida; order Araneae; family Araneidae; genus Argiope; species Argiope argentata. The sequence goes on along the minus strand of JAOUZG010038425.1, from coordinate 117,348 downwards.
AATGCCTTTGTTAAATATAAACTATTAAATATTTAATAAAACTTTAATTACATATTATTACATCAGTCAAGCCTACGTCCTGCCACAGGAGTAGCCCGTCTTCCCCATGACCTTGGCGTCCTGGGTTTGGGCATAGTTGTTCTTCATCTGTTCTATCTGCGTGGTGTGTGAATCCCCCCCCCCTTTAAAAAGAGGCTGTGTAAGTGAATGTTATGTATGAGTATATATATATAGCCAAGACGTACTCTTAGCCCTAGTTGGCTCTACATAAAACAAACAAGAGATGCACCCATGGTTTAAAATCGTTGACGCAGTCAACGATTTTAAGTCATGCGTGCATAGTAAGTCCATGGTAAGTGCCATTAGAAACAACATCATGTAATAAGTGAAAAATACCAGCTATGATTCTTCCCCAGCTGTTCAGAAAACTTGGCCAAAGCCATACTTTTTCGTTTTAATTTAATTGGATTTGCCCTGCGTTAGCAAAAATGATAAATTGTAATCAATTTTTCATTTTCTTGCTGATTCATTAATTTAAAAAAAGACATTGAATACTTATATATTTTTGATGTCAATACATAAGTTTTATATTTTTAGAACTTAAATGAAAGCTAATAATGATGATCCCGTGTGCGCTTTACAACGGAAAGGGGAGGGGAATGTAGTAACAACTGAGGGTATGGACCCCTGAGCACCCGAGGGCAGAAGTCTGCCTTCTAGCTCATATGAAGTAGATATGCACTTACAGGGAGGCACATTCTCACACCTCACAGATAGAACACAAAAGAACAACCATACCCTGACCGGGACTCGAACCCAGGCCACCCAAACCACGAGGAAGATGCGCTTCCTCTTTGCCAGGATGCCAATAATATAAGTTAATAGATTTATTTAATTAAATTTGAATCCCATATGACACAACCTGTTAATGAATGCGTGATTTGCAAGATTTCAAAATAATGAATTATAAACTAAAGACTAAAAAGTCAACAATAATTAGAATAACAAGTGTTACTTTATAATACACTAATACAAATGTTTTTTTCTAAAAACAATTTTTATTACATTTACTCGGAAGTTCTTTAACCCTAAACAGTAACATCTACTCATATTTTAAACATTTCAGCAATTGCTTTAAATTATTTCGTCCTTGGAGATCTCTTTTTGAAGACATGAATGCTCATTCTTTATTACATCCCAATTTGTCCCAATTATCCATCATTAAAAGCCTTTTAATGAGACAGGCATTTAATTCTAAGCCGATTAACAATTTTTTAAAGGCCTCGTCCGAGTAATAAGTTACTCCAAGAATAAGGACTACTATACATATAAGAGTTAGATTAATTTTTACTTATTTATTAATTCTTTTTATAAATTTATACAGAATATCAACAAAATTTGTATTTTTTTAAATAAAAAATTATGTATTTAAATAAATGGCTACTGATACATTCGAAGAAAGTTATGTAAAATGACAGCTTAAACAGAGCGCAATATTTGATTGGGGAAGAACAGGGACAAGACAAAACGATGTTTTATCAATAGTCAGTAATGCGCAATTTTCAAGGAACTCGGTCGTGACATGACACGGTTCAGGAAAAATAGAATAAATACTTCTAAGAAGTACTCGAAGGGCTCTCGGAACAGAAGATTTCCTTTCCGATTTTATCAGACGTCATGGATTTTTTTTAAAGTTAATGTTAGTAAATATTTTATTAAACCAAAAACGATCATACTCAAATAATGGATAATTACTAGAATATTTCAGCAACAGTGGAACAGTAATTCTGAGATCCTTGTAGCTGAATTCGTTAGCTTAACTTATTAACCAATTAAACTGCACTGATTTACCTACTTTCTACATTGATTTGAAGGATAATGGATATTTAAATGCTATAACAGACATTGGCGACTTGCAATTTTTTAAATTTATTATACATTCAACACAATAAGAAATTCCGTTTTAATAAAAAAAATACTCGATAGGGGTTTCTGATATTAAATAACCCAGATATATTTTGTTAACCAGACCACTTTATTAAACAGATTTTGGTATTTTGTGCAGATTTGAAAACTGAAAAGATGAAATACCCTTGGTTAATTTTTGGTTTGTCATATTTTTTCGTGCATTTTCGAACATACGTTTCATTTAAAATCAGTTAAACATTGGGAGAGTAGCGTCGTATTTTAGAAACGGAAATAACGCCATAGTTAATGAATTTTAATAAATTTTATTGTGATTATTATATTAAGGTTTATAAAATTAAAATTATTTGAGAAATAGAAATAACATTTGAGATAATACTCTGCGCTTATTTTTTTATGAAATAATATATATTTTAATTTTTTTCGTACAAATAAAAATAAATAATTATTATTCAAAAAATTATAATTTACAATTTATAATGGATAAAATTATTTATTTTAAACTTTTATAACTATATTTTATGATTATTAATATGGCTGTTCTAATGATAATAGTAAATATCTGAAGGGCATTTTTTTACTATAATAACTTTAAGCAAAGCAAGAATAAGTTCATTTTAACAAAAAAAAAAAAAAGAAACAAATCCAAAATTTAGTCCAAAACACAGGACCATAATGTTGTTTAAAAATGGATTTGTCTATATTTTATTTTACTTTTAAAATCTACTATTAATGGCATAGATGACAAAGATGACCCCCTCACAAAAAAAATGAATGTTATATCATCACACTATACGTACGTGTAAGTCCATTTACTAAAAGACTGAAAAGTATTACGAAAAATAGAAACGTTTTAATTATAAGGCAAAAATTGATGTCACTAACAATTGAGTATAAATGGCTGTATAAAAGGAGTATAAATGGGTTTTCTACTATAGCATGGCCCCTGTTATTGATGGTAAACAAACTTCAATTAATTTTTATTTAAAAATCTCATTAAAATGTTGAAAAATTCATAATTAAAATTTTGAAATTTAATTTCCCTTACTAGGAAATACTAGCTACTCATGAAATATTTACGTGCACCGGATTTGGTACCCTAGATTTGTAGAATGTCTTGAGTGGTTTTTCATATGATCCACATTACAGATAACATCCCGGTTTATGAATACATTTTATATTCAAATTTTATTCTAAATTTTCAAATATATATAATTTATACTTTACTTGCAGAGTCAAAATATTATATTGGTAAATATAATTTAAAAAACGGCTATTGGCAAAAAAAAAAGATTTCTGATTATTGCCCAAGTTTTTTAACTTTTATTAGAAGACATGCCCTTTTTAACACATTTTATGCTACTTTAATTCATACAAGAACATAAAGGGCATCAAATAGATTTAAATATACTAAGTAATTGTTGTCTTTGAAGAAAAATACTCAGAAATTTCTCATAGAAATAAAAATTCTGTAATGCGATTCATGAAACAGACCAGTAATTGCAGATGAAAATTTGTACTTTTCCGTTAGCTAAGTGGCAGCGACTAATCGGTAAAGAAATTTGGCGGAATTCTACATTATTTGGCGATTTTTCGCTGCCGTCCAGCTAACTGAAAAGTACTGAAAATTAATTAATTGCATTTAATTTTTTTCAAAGAGGCTGCATTTATTTGAACGTAAGCTATATTCAGGTCTATATATGATACAGATTTTATAAGATTATTTTCCTAGCAAGCATTCGAAATTGCCCTTAAATCCGATCTTTCATGATCGGAAAAAAAATGAAGTGGCGACCCTTCACGCCACTTCATTTTTTTAAACGTTTTCTTTACGCAACGATTCAATCCCTTGATGTACATTTTGATAAATGCATCGCAAAACTCTCCTTTATGGTTCCTAAGCCTCTTTTTCATCTAATATATGCTGAGAACAAAGATGAAGTGAAAATGATGATCGAATTTCGAAATCTCACGTCACGTCATGTAAATTCTGACGTGATTTCACACTAGTAATTGATGTTAGGAGTACCATCACTCCACTGTTTTGATACAGGATAATCGTGAATATCCGGCTTAACTTAAACGCAAAATAGGTTCAAATGAAGTGTCAAAATAAATTGTAATACAATGTTCAGAAGCTTGCTTTTTGATAACGGTTAAAGAATGGAATCATTTAGTTTTAACTCCAATATGAATTAATTTTAATTTTAATTTATTTGACATTCGGTTAGTGTTCGGTTTAGTTATCGATTTTTTCATAAGAGGAAATTATAGGTTAAAAGAAGTATTTTTTGTTTAATTTACGACATTATCCTTATTTAAAAGTTCAATTCAATTTTGTTATGATATTTTTGCCGCATTTTTGTAACATTACGAATGTTTTATGCTTAAAGATTAAGATGCAAATTTTAGCATTCAGGCAAGTGGATTTTTTAGATGTCACAACATTAATGTAATTAAAATGTTAAAAAAAATGAATGTTATCATTTAAGATATATAACATAAAGGATTGAATATAATAATATTAAAATATTGAAAAAATACATTGATGTATAATAGTGTCCAGTAGTGCCATGAATCTGGCATAATAACTGAAAGAATTTGCAGTGGCATAAATGATGATGTAATTATGCATTCCTAGAACAAGCTGATAAAAGTTATCTTCTTTTTAACAACATTATTTGCTATATTTGAATTTATAATTACATATTTTTAAAAAATGAAAGTGAAACCATTATCTTTGGCAACTGCTGTAAATAATTTAATAAAAACTTTTTTCTTCCACGGACGCTTTCATAACAGATAAATGGAAATAATGAGAATACGATAAGATGTGCTTACAAATATGACATCTTTCTTATTATTATCCTGCTGTCATAATTGTTAATTATGAAATAAAACTCCATAAATCGCTTAGTTCATTTCATCGAGTTATATGTATTTAATCGTATTGCTAAAGAAATATAAACATTCCATTCTAAACAATAAATATTTACCGAAATGATACAATTTATTCACTGAAAAGGACAGCAAAAAATAATGAGATACTATGGAGATAGTTATAAAGACTTGAAAATTTTGGAAATTCCATCCGAGAATCTTTAAATATTGGTGGGAAAGGCAAAATTCAAAAAATATCTTTTATAAGAATAATAATGATGATATTTAACAGAAAAAAGGAAAGGAAAGATAATGATGCATATTTTATTATATTACGATTATTTCAAAATTATCTATTCATATATCTAATGTCAACTTCGAACTACATATTAATTTTAAGACACTTTTTTAATTAAAATATATTAATAAAATTCCATACAATTTTGTTGGTATAATTCTTCGCCAAAATTGATTAATTTTGATAACTGACAATGTCATCATTTGTTCTGACTTTTAATTGACCAGATAATATTCAAATGAGAAGATTGTTTTTGATTCACATTAGAGAAAGAGTTCTAGATAAATAAAACAAAAATTTGGATTTTTTAAAAAATAAAATAAAAAGGAAATTTTTCTAATAAAATTCTACAAATCTCTTTTAAATTTTTGTCTCGAATGTTTTAGTGAAATTCTGTTCAGAAATGTTACCGAAGTTAGCCATGTTTTACGTAAATAAATAGTTGTCATTTCTATTTTCATCAATCTCTTCTTTTTAAACTTGATAATAACAAGAGCTTACATTTTATAGAAAATATTACTCAATAGACTAATAATATTGAGCTGCTAATATTCATTCAAGTACATTGACCTTATTCTATGTATACTGAAAGTTCGGAAAACGAATTCGAGAATTAATTTTTTTCGCACTTGAATCAAGTGGTGAATAATAAAAAGGAGAATAAAAAAAAAACATCAGATGCTGCTAAAAAAGGAAGAAACACGATGAAGGCACTAATATAATATCAGAACATGATGTTATTTTTGGGATTAGGTTTTTGGCGTGAACAAAAATCCGCAGGCGAAAATGATAAATTTTATTATCTGCAAGAGCCCCTCAAAAAATCAGCTTTTAATAACGCGTTGTCATTGCCATTTACAAAAGCTCCGATTTTTAAAAAAGTTAATGACTACAGCAAATAAAACATAGAAAAATGCATTTTGAGGACGCGATTATATGAAATGAAAGAAATAGGAATTGTGATATTTTTTTAAAACAATAAATGCGAGACAAAGTTTTTTTTTTTTTTTTTTGATCGTTTGCAGTACTAGAGTGACTTATTCGATGAACCGATTAAAATGAATAAAAGTATAATTTAACTCGCAGGAACAGGTGGTGCTTGGCCGTTCAAGAAATGATGTTCCGAGAAGATACACTGAAATATGCATAGCAGATTTCATTTTAACCTTTATTTTTTGAATTAATTTGCCATAATTCTCGTTTTTATAAATCAAAAAAAAAATTAGTCAGACAGAACGATGAGAAATAGCATAAATCGACAATATTTAACGTTGTTACTCAACTTATACAATTTGTAATTTTCAATAGGAATTACTTATCTAGCGTATAAAAATGAATTTTTATTAGTTCGTATTGTATACGCTGCCGTTCTATTCAATGATAGAATAAAAATTTGCTTAGAGCTTGCACTTGGGCGAGGGTTATAGACATAGTACAATTATTATATCTAATATATAAAAATGAATGTTCGTTTTTTTTTTGTTATTTATACACTGCTATACCGTTCATCTGATGGCGATAAAACTTTATCTATTTATTGCTTTGAAACTACAAAACCCATGCTTTTCACATGGCCAGTTGTATGATGAACAGTGACGAAATTTATTTGCTATTGTTGAAGAGAGAAAAACGAGAAAAAAATATTGTCTGCACAAAAGTATACTAGAAAAATTGAGTAAATAACATTGAATTTCATAGAACGTATTCAAGAAAATAAATATTATTTCTATCATTCTTAATGAAACGAGATAACTATTTCGAATTCCAAACGATATTTTCAAAATTATTCCATCTGCGGCAGAACGCGCCGGGTATCAGCATGTGATAAATAAAAATGCCTCATATATAATTCAGATTCAAAATTATTATCCTGCAAACTATCTCATTTAGATACAAAAATTGGAAATTCGAGAATGTCCAGAACATTCAGGTCACTTTATATAAATAGTAATCATTTTAAAAAGAGAGAGAGAGAGAGAGAGAGTGAAACACTTACTTCCAAGAGTTCCGGTAATCAACAGGACGAAACATACTCCAAGCTTTATCAAAGAAGTCATTCTTTTGGTCTGAAAGAGTTGTCGCAACGTAAAAATTCTTAAACAAAAGAAATGCAGGCGCGAAAGAAAACCAATATCTTGGCACCGGAACTAAAAAAACAAAATCTCTTTTCTCAGGATTTCAGGAAATTGATATCGTGAAACAATAGCTGCGATCGAGAATTCCCCATTTTATTCCGCGTGACTCCTGACAGCTGAAAACCACCTTCTAAATGGTTATTTCCTTTTTCATTTCGATTAATGGGGAAATTTTTAGTTTGGCGACGTCCGGGTTGCCAAAGGCGCGCAAATATGCGTACCACGGGTGAAGGTCAGATAAGATTTTCTGACTGACCTTTTCACCACTCTCTCTCTCTCTTTCTTCCCTACCGAACTGATTTCGTCACCGTTTGTACACCACATCCAATTATGATGCGTAAATAGCAATTTCTAGCGCATCACTTCCTCCCCCCCACCTGCTATTACATAATGTATATTCGAGAACCGTTAGTCGCGATTCATCACGTTTAAAATAGAGAGTGACGAAATAAATGCATTTTGTCAATTACACGAAATAGTTTGTTTCCTTTTTTAAATATCATTGCAAAAGATAAATAAATTTTTTAATAGAGAAAAATTTCGACATTAGTCACCACATCTGACTTAATTCATGAATTCACTCAATTATTAAAAACTCGTTATTAAGTCAAATCCAAACCTGGAATGTTGTCTTAAAGTTTTGTCGCTCTATATTTAGAAGCTTGCAAAT
>JAOUZG010038425.1:78564-102412 GCA_026289955.1 Argiope argentata | reverse complement strand
ATAGTACATAATGCCTGTTTCCCTTGGTGTAATAAAACGATCTTAAAAATTCAACCAGTCTTCTTCCTGATTTCGGCCTCGACACCACCTTCTGCTTACAACAAATAATGATAATATAAACTTTCCTTTTGTAATATTTTAGAAATAAAATTTCAATCTGATGAGGAATTATGGTCTAGGATGCTTTGGGATTTCAAAATGAGAATCCTTATTTTGATAGCATAAACAATATCCAGGGAATTATACCTTTGCTATTCATAGATTTTGATAAAAATGTAAGAGAGAAATTTTACGCCACCTTAGTTTAAAGATGTTTGATATTATTAAGAATAACAGTATTCAAATACCACATATTACACTTACACAAGTAGGTATTCCAAACGATTACAGTGCATTTCGTGAAATGACCATATTAGCCCAAAATGCGTGACGACATTACGATATTTTCCCAATATTATCCATAATTGAGAATATAGAACATCGTAGAGCTACCATTCTTCATCTTTAATAAGGGTCCTTACACTATTCATTAGTTATTTCACACATCATTATGATGACTAAATTAAAGACAATAACCAATTCCTTTTTTAAAGTTATTTGAATTTGATATATTTGTCATTTTAGGTGCTTAAATAGGGAAAAAGGTCCAAAGAATTATTCAGACCTGGCGACTGTAGTATCCAGACAGCTTAATCCCTCATCGAAGCCAAAGTAGTTTTTAAAAGAATCAAACAACAGCTACTTCTATGTCACACACATACGTGCCTATCAACAGTCTTTTTTGAAACTGATTTCTATTCGTAAACCTCTGTGGTATAATTTTTACTTGCTGAATATTGTATTTAAAATTTTCCATCTATCTGAATATTTAATGAAATTCATTAAACCTTTTTTAACACCGGATGTGACGTTATCTTTGTTCCTTTGGCTTTTTTATTGACTGTTATTATGTCATAGAGATATCGTAGTTTGAACAACCTTTACGAACTCAAGTCCAAGATTCTCATTCTGTTTAATTTGTCTGATTATATCCGAGTACTCTATATATGCCATTAATATGAATAACAATAATAAATCTGTAACAATTGAAAGTCGAGGTGAACCCCCGACGCTAGGGCCTGTAGTCGAGTAACATAACAAAAATATACTTATACAAAAATATACATACAAAAGTATACTTGAATATCTTAGATGTTACCTGGCTTATGAAGCTAGCGTCACAGTACTCTCCCACCAGTGAGTCGGCGGAGAAACGAACGATTTTAAAGCGCCAAGAGTTATGGCGAATGTATGAGTGCATTGATAAGCGAGTGAGTTGCTGCTTTAAGTGAATCTGACGGCTTTTGTTGTGAATAGATGGCACCACGACAGTTGCATTAGCTCACCAATGTGGTAATTGAAAATCGAGATTACTCATCTACCAGCCTTAGCTTCGCAAGTTCGTATCTTCACCTTCATATGCCTTAAATACATTGGTTTAAATTTAAACAAGATTTGGCGATCCGATTAAATATAATCTGAAAAAATATGTTTTGGCAATGGGTTCAATTCATGTGACGTAAAAGGTACATGACATGTGACTTCTGCGCATAAGAGCACTTTTTAGTAGTCTATGCATACGTTCTACCATCCCTTTGGATTGAGGATGATAGGAAGCTGTATGTATGCGGTTCATACCCAGGATTTCAGTTAGATGTTAAAATAATTTTGATTCAAAATTTCGACCTTTATCTGTGGTAATAGTAACAGGATAACCAAACCGTGCAATCCTATTATGGACGAGGGCTTTACATGCAGTTTCTTCAGTCATATCTACAGTTGGATCACTTTAGGCCATCTAGTGAAGCGGTCAATTAGGTCATGCAATATATGTAACCATTAGATGGAGGAAGAGGCCCAATGAAATCAATGCTTATTTGGTCAAAACGAGCATCTGGCACAGAAAAGGTACCTATGGGAGATTTATTATGCCTACGAATTTTTGAACGTTGGCCTTTTAAACAATTTTGAACAAAAACTTTTACTGTAGATTTAATTTTAGGCCAAACAAATCGTTTAGAAATCAATTGCAAGGATGGTTTAAAACCCGGGTGAGAGAGATCATGAAGATGATCAAAAACAATTTTACGAAATGAAAGTGGGATAAATGGACGGGGTACGCCTTTTGACATATCACAGTAGAGCGTAATATCTTCCAAAGGAAAGTAATATTTCTCCAATTGCAAAGAAGTATTAGTTGATACAAGAATATTTTTTTATTCCTCATCCTCAAGTTGAGCTTGAGCTAATTTTCGATAGTCAAGGGGTTTATTGTGACTAACAGCATCAATTTCTATTCTAGAGAACGCAACAGCAACAATATTATCACTCCCCTTCACATGCTGAATGTCTGTTGAAAATTGACTTATAAAGTATAAATGACGCAATTGTCTTGGTGAGCATTTATCTTCTTTTTGTTTGAATGCATATACAAGAGGTTTTTCATCCGTGAAAATAGTGAACTCTCTAGAGCGTATGTCTAAAGTTACGAATAAAAATATATATTGCTAATCATTATCTGTCATATGTAGACCATTTTTTTTACTCTTGCTTAGTTTCATAGAGTGAAATGCAATAGGCTCCCAGTTGTTGCCTGAAAGATGCATTAATGAGCTCCCTATTGCGACATCATATGCATCTATTCATAAACTAAGGCGAGCACCAGGAATTTGATGTCGAAGTAAAGTTGCAATTGCCAATGCCTCTTTAGCAGCAGCAAAACCTTTGTCAGCTTCTTCTGACCATTCAAGTTGTTCATTCTTTTGAGAGGAACGACGAGTTTTCTTAATATTTTTACGCCCTCCTAAAAATTTATTTAAAGGGGCTAAAATATCAATAGCCTTAGGGATAAATTTCGAATAAAAATTGTAAAGGCTCAAAAATCTACGAATTTGAATTATAGTAGATAATTTAAGATAATTTTTAATGGCTTTTACTCTATCAGTTAAAGGGGCTATACCATTTTTAGACACTTCACAACCAAGAAAATTAAGAGATGATACACCTAAAGTGCATTTAGGATGATTAATGGATAATCCGTAGTAATCAAGACGCTTAAATAATGCACGTAAATGTATGACATGTTCTTCAGGAGTACTACTAGCTATCAGAATATCGTCAACAAAAGCATAGACACCTTTCAGATCTCTGGTTACTTCATCAACAAAACGTTGAAATGGGCTACTAGCGTTACAAAGTTCTCATTATATCCGTGCACTCTATATTTGCTATTAATATGAATAACAATAATAAATATGTGACAATTGAAAGTCGAGATACGAACCCCCGACGCTAGTGCCTGTATTCGAGTAACATAACCACAGTGCAAAAGTATACTTGAATATCTTAGATGTTATCTGGTTTAGGAAGCTATCGCCACTGTACTCTTCCACCAGTGAGTCAATGGAGAGGCGAAAACTTCAAATCATCAAGCGTTATGGCTCCATCGAGTTTCCATTTCCCCCTTACTTTCTATACCCTTTAATACTTTTTATGTAGTAGGTAGCAAATAAAATGAAAACTTTAAAAAAATGAATTTTTTAAAATTTTATTCTTTTAGAAAATATTTTGCTCTAAGAAATAAATTAAACAAATGGTTCTGAAAAATGAAAATTAAAAAAAAATTATGTTTAAATAAATAAATTAAGTCAATCACAATTTTCTTAAATTAATAAATTAAAGATTCACTGCGATTAATAAATTTTGTTCTTTATAATAACAAATATTTTTAAAGTGTAATTGAAATAACAAGTATTTTGAATAAATGTTTAAAAATAACCATTTAAAGATATTTTTATGCAACAAATCTAGCATCCGGCATCTCCCGTCACTAAAGAAAATATAGCCCTTTAGAAGGACTATGAAACCATATGAATTTGAAAGAAGTAAGGTATTGGGATTTATAGCATCAATGGCTGTTATCCCCTATGAAACTATATAATGAAGTAATTTCTATACATTTATAAATTTTATTTCATTTCAGTTATACATTTTTTAAATAAATAAGAATTAAAGTGGTAATAAAGCTATTTGATAGTAAACTAATTTCTATTTAAGAGAAATGGAATATTTTCAGACTCATTTCCTGATAAAGAATTTTGGGACTTCATGTCCTAGGTTTTATCTCCGCCCTTTTCTAAGAACAAGAATCTTATTGGATGCTGGAGCAATTTCTCGCCTCGTGCATTGCATTTCACTTGACTGCGCAGTTAACACTTGCTTTTTTCGTGGCGCGTTGTTCGACTTAACATTTTATGACAATTTGAAACAAATTAAACTGCGTAATTATACTTAATGCTTCTATTGTGGTTAGTATTTTTTTATACTCAAATAGCATATTTTCGTATAATTTAATTATATATTTGTGGTTTTGATTGAATTATATATATATTTTATAATGTAAAACTCTTAAACATTTATAATCATTTGTTTTGTTTTGTGATCATTAACGATAGTTCTTTCTGCATTAATAATAGGCTTACTATAATTTTTTAAACTTTGGAAACAAAAGTCAGTAGATATAATTAATATTACTTATTAAAGGATATGGGAGCGATTAAAAAAATAAAACTATCACAACTATATTTCAGTTATTTGCTTATTACTAAATGCATTTATTAATTTCAAAGTTGCCTCTAAACTGATAGATTTCGGAAAATATATCAAGATTAAATGATATATGTAATTGAAATAACTTTAACTATTGAATTATAAAAACATTAAAAAAAACTATTGGAACATTTTATTAATTTTTTAATTACATTAATCATATAGATAAAATCTAAATTTATCCAGATTTTTAAAACAGAATTTATTGCAAACGAAGTTCATAAAAAAATCTGCATAGTAATATGGCTCATATTAATAACATCTTAATTTGTAATATTTAATAAACCTCAACCTCTTTTAATGTAAACATTTAAAGTCTTATATTTCTGTACATGGGGAAAGTCTCATTTTATTTTCATGAAAATACTATTCCTACTTCATCATAAAGAGTTATTTTACTCTTGAGTCTTCAAATCAAAATTTTTAAAAACTCATTTATACTGAGTATTTACATATTTTTAAAACCATTTTGATGAAGTTATAAAAATTTATTTTTCCATTTAAATATCGTAAGTAAAACGATTGTACATTAAAAAAATACAAAAAAGATATATTTCTGAATTTTTTAAAGAATTCTATTTCATAATTCAAAACAAATTTTTGAAATTTCTCTGTGCAAATAAACAAAATTTTCAATGAGAAAAGGAAAAATATCAGTTATTTCTATTTGGGAAGAAGACTGTAAAACAATGTTTTAAAAAGTTACTATTGCTTAAAACATTTCTAAAGTCAAATTGGCTGGTGAGAAGAAATTCTGTTACCTTAAAAGTCAACTGCAAAAATATTAAATGCGTCTGTAGTAATAATAAATAAAAAGAGAAACCAATATTTACTCCTTAAAACTCAGTAAAAGTTATGACATTTGACTTTTGCTGAACCACATGATTAAATGAAAAAAAAAAAAATAGTAGGACTCTGAATATTATTTAGCATGAGTTAGTAAAAATATATCTTGACCATTGTTGAAGCAGGGTTTTATCTAAATGATAAAACAAAAGCAGGTCTATTTGCTGTTGAAAGTGAAGAGAGGGGGGGGGATGTACAAACTTAGTTCTAATAATTCAACTAAAGTTTTAACAAAGTTCAAGTAAAATGGGAAGAAATAAGGGAAAATTATATTAATATAAGCTAATTTATTAAAATCAATATCAAGAAAGTTTTATGTATCCAATTATAAAAGAAACTTAATTTTTTTAACACAATAATTTTCCGAAGACAAAAAGATTTCGTTAAGACAAAACTATAAGTTATACTTAAAAAAATACCCTTGCAGTTTTTTTTAAAAATGAAGTCTGATGTAAATATTGGATATATATCTGTTCTATATATTCCTGCCAAATGTCCAGATGTTTCACTTGTAGATTGTTATATCTTTGTTACAAAGAGCTTTACCAATGGTGACTGATGCTGTTACCAATGGAGACTTTACTCGTGACTGATGCTGTTTGAACGTTGTAAAAAAGGAATGGAAATCAATATCCTTGAAAATTTATAAGAAGTCTTTTCAGCATGGAAATCTTGATGTAGATTTTTAATTTATAATATTGAGAGAAAAAAAATAGGATATTAAATCAAACATTAAAAAAAATTACATTTTAAGCATTAATTTAAACATCTCTGAAATCATTCTAAAAACGTGTAAATATCTTTTGTATGCTTACTGAAATGGTGAGTTTGCTTTTGATGAATCCAAAGATAAATGATTATTTTTGTATTTTATTTAGCCTCTTGTCAAATAAGGTAAATAAATTTTCTAGTGTATAGTAGTATATATATATATGATAAATTTATTAATGTTTTAAATATTAACTTTAGCATTTGGTACTGCTTGTGATAAATATAAATTCATTTTTTATTTACTGTAATTAATTTTATACAAAAAAAATACAATATTTACAATTGTTGACCATTATTCATTAGAAATTTAAGACACGACTTTATGTAATATTATTTCTCGTTAGTTGTTATTTATATAATGTCTTGACCACATGAACAAATATGGAAAGCATGCAATATTTGTGTCTCCCATATTCTTTTCAACTGTTTAATGCACTATTCTCAATAATCGTTTGTATTCCTAGCAGAGACCCAAACATGTGCACTGTTATTTCGAGATTTTTTCTTTAGAATTTATCATTATATTTTAACATAATAAAATGCCTGATATTACTATTATAAAGTTTCAGAAATAATATATTTGATTTTGAAAATGATCTATAAAATGAAAAAACTTATTTCAGGTTTTCTTCACTATTTCAGACGAGTTCTTATCAATGCATACCTTTTCTATGTTATATTTCATAGGGTGAATTGTGTATGTTTTTCACAAAAATTTTTATAATTATAAGGATTTTTTAAGGAAAATTATTTTAAGATATTGGAATAATTATTCTATTATGCATTTTAAATCTAATTTCCTAAACTTCTGACTACATTCATCTAAGAAAATAAAATTGAGAGCAGGAACCAACATTATTTAAGCTTGATGGTTTTGGAATCTTAATAAAATAATTCCTACTTTTTGCAATGATGGAATTTACAATGATTTTCATCTATTTTATAATAAATGTTGGAGTAATTGTGATAAATGACTCTAAACATATTTTAAATCTTTGTATTCTTTTTTTCTTAAACTTATTTTTTGCAATGAATGAAAATCCTACCTTTCCCACTTCCTTAAACTAAAACTAAATTAACTATCTCAAATAGAATTGAGTTTTAATATATAAATATTTTTTAGAGCATTAAATAAAAATCATGATGAAATTTTGAAATCCTGTTTAAAATAACCAAAAAGTATGCTTATCAACTGCCTTGAGATTAAAATTTATTGTACTCTAACATTTATGTCTTCTCAAAAATTTCCAGTTAAATTTTTTTAATTTGGAAATAGTTATTTTGAAATTCATTGAAAATGGAAATATAGGTTTTAATAAACAACTTTTAATCTGAAATTGAAATTTAAATAATTAATATTTTGAACAATTTCTATTGAAATATTGGCATGTAATCTGAGATAGAATTTAAATATCATCAAAATGTTTTTTCTTTCTTTTTTTCTTTTTTTTTTGCATTGTTGCAATTATATGTTGAACTTATTATTCTACTGCCTTTCTGATTTCTGAAGAGATGCGAATTCATGCTAACATGCTTGCGAGTAGGCATTTTTGAAAATTAGAATATATTTTTGGTGATATTTATATGCCTAATAAATTAATGAATAATTAGTAATAGAATCAAGGGAATGTTTGGGACTTCTGACAGATGTTTCACTTAGGTCTTTAGAGAATTAAACTTTTGTCTCAATTAGAAAGGAAATGGGTAAATTTTTGTTAACTTTTCTTTTTTATCATGTCAGAACATGTTGTTTTGGGAAGGAGGTTTGTGGCATTTACAAAAATCCGTCAGGGGGAAAATAAATTTTGTAGGTGAAAAAGAATTTTATTATCTGCACAAGCAACTAAAAAAAAATCAGCTTTTAATAACCTGCTGCTATTGCATTTACAAAAGCTCTAATTTTAAAAAAAATGTTAATTGCTATAGCAAATAAAACCTAGAAAAGTATAATTTTGAGGAAGTGATAATATGAAATGAAATAGATAGGAATGTGTTATTCTTTTTAAGCAATAAGTGCAAGACAAAGTTTTTTGGTGGTTTGCAATATTAAAGTTATTTATTCAATGAAACAATTAAAATGAATAAAAATATAATTTAACCATATGCCCGAATATATGGTGTTTGACCATTCGAAGAATTATATTCTGACATGATACATTGAAATATGCATAGCAGATTTCATTTTAATATTTATTTTATTGCTTTAGTAGAAAGTTGTTTGTTATAAAATAAGCTGTTTTGTAGCATAATATTGCTCTTTAAAATGCATGCATCTGCCTGGCATTTTGGAGGACAAAATATTAATACAAAAATGCATCCTCTTATGAAATCACATATTGTGCCTCACAGACTTTGAATAATTTTTCTGGGTAAAGTGGAATATTGCTTTGATAGAATATATTTGTTTCACAAAAATGTGATCAGTAAAATATAAGAAACTAATTTCTAAATTAATACTTTGGAAATTTGTATATAAATATGTCAATCCTTTTTCATATACCAGTTTATAAAATATCAAAGTCTGTTGAATACTTTTGAAGTATCCCTGAGTGGAACAGTTTTTTTTCTAATATTGCCTGATGGTTTCTAGATATATTATTGAAAGTAATAATTGCTATTACTGTTTCATAGATAAGATTTCCTGAGAATCTTGAGACAATAATAAAACTTTTATTTCCCAAATGTATCTGAGCATTTGTCTGCAAGTGCTCTGTTTTTCATTGTAATATTTCTTAAGTAATTTTTCTTCTATTTTTACTATATTTTAATTCCGTATTTTTATCTTAAGTTATAGTGAAAAAGTATGAATTTCATTGTTTAAATCTTTGAAATATGAAAATGCAATATTGATAATTACATTGCCTTTCTCACAATTTACTCTTTATTAGCTGATATATAAGTTAATTCTTTTTCTATTCTTTAATTTTTTTATTAATAGCTTAAATAGTATACATTTTTGAGATTTGTGCATTCTCTTTGATCTATAAAACCATAAACATGGGCACCTGGCTTCAGATGCCTGTGGTGTGAATTTTGGTGAGTTGAAAATGAGGCAGAATTCTTGAAAGGCATGTAGTCAGCAAGTTGATTGTAGCTTCTGAGAAATTGGAATTTTTCTGGGGAAAGACTAACTATCTGTGTTGGGAACCCAAATTTTTCAATCACTGCAACTATCTTTTTTTAATAAAGCTTGAATCTATACTACTATTATAAATATGAAAGTTTGGATGGATGATAGGGTTCAATCACGTTAGAACGGCTGAAGGAAATTGGATGAAATTTAGCACACAGATAAATTATAGTCTACAAAAGAACATAGGCTAATTTTTATTCTGGTTAATTGAGTGGTTAATTTTTTATTAATTAAAAACTAACTTTTTCGCCCAAAAATAAAAATAAAAAATCTGAAAACATCTGCCTGAGCTTTTTGAATCGTTTCTTTTTATTTTTCTATTTCCAGTGTTCTTTAAATATTATCTTACTATTCTAAAGGAATGTTTATTAAAAAAATTTCTTATGCTGTTCTTGTGTTAATATAATTCGCTATTTCCTATTTATTTCTCTTCATTTTTTTCTTGCTGTACTTATCTTTTGCCTATTTTCATCATTTTCGATTAAACTTTTTAGTGCATTCCATATTACTGCATTTATTGATATTTTTTTCTATTTTCCAGTAATTTACTGCAACGGGCATCTTGTGACTGCAAATGCCATTTCACTAAAATTTAATGGCAAACTTTTTTTGGGAGGGCAAAAATGACTATATATTAAAACTGCTCCACTGTGTGTTTTTGTAATTAAATTGTATTTGTGTTAGCTATATATTTTTTATATATACTTTAAGTGGTATGTTTCCGTTAGCAAATAATTTAGAATTCCATCAAATTTTCTCAAATTTCTTTGCTGATTGTTCGTTTGCGCCCGACTAACTGAAAAGTACCCTTTTGGTTTTAATAACATAACATTCACCCCCACACACTAATGATGTTAGACGTAACAGTTATTTCAAACGATTCCATTTATTTTTGTAGTGTATGATGAATTTAAAATTAAACATTGTTAATTAATAGATCTTTTGATTCCTTCAGAAGTGCCTTTGAATGAAAATAAAATCAAAATTTTCTAATCTGCATTGCATTACCCCAGCTGGCGCTTAAAATTCGCATCTTTGCATGGCTCCAATTGATGTTGAAAATTTAAGCATGTATACGGTTTCGATAACATTTTAGACTGTCACTTCTCACATATACACATCAAAATTTCCACGCGTACGAAGTCGCGGGTAAGAGCTTGTATAAAATAATATTCTGTATCTTTTAATTGCATTGAATATTTTTAACAATGATCAGTACACATTCTTAACTGATGATTTCGTAAGCTCCCAAAAACTTAAAGTTTAAAAAATATTCTTAAATAATTATAATTTTAGTAAAGCAATTCTAATGTAGGGTTTGATTGAAATTTTTAAAAAATTATGTATAAATTAAAATAAATATGTAAAAGTGTTAAAAGTGGGATTTCATTAAATCAATTTTCTTTTTCATAACTAAGCAAAATGCTCACTTTTTAGCAGCTTTGTGAGTGAGTTTTCTAATTCGAGTTTTTCTAATTCATTTTTAATACCATGGGGGTAACATTCAACAAAATGAGACAGAAGAGAAACAATGGAAATACATTTAGAGCCTATGCAGCTTAAGCTTGAAATTTAGCTCAGTAAGAATTTATTTTAGTTTTTAATATTTTATTAAAAGCTTTTAGCTTTTAATATTTTATTTCAATTTAATAATGGGCAATCTAAGGCAAAGTAATTTAATCATGAGAAGTATAGGGAAAGCTAGAACTTCGCCCAACTTGAAAGAGTGAAGTTTTCAAAATATTAGAAAATAATTTATTTTAAGAATATGGATATATAATATGTAGTATAAAGTCAAAAGTTGTAAATTTGCCTTCAAAGAAGTCTCAAAAATAAGCCTTAGGAACTCAAAAATCTTGATAAATGGTTGCAATTTTGAAATAAAGACCTTTTTAATCTCCAATTTGCAATTTTTTTTGGTTGAAATAATTTTTTCAGCTTTTTTTACTTAATGATAGCTTTCATCAAACTTGAATAAAAATCTTTTTAAAAAATAGTTTGAATTGTTTGATTAATCCATACCTTTACAAAATCTACCACTTTTTTTGTTGAGATGCTTTCTTCAAACATTAATAAAAATCTTTTTAAAAGTAGATTAGATTGTTTAAATAAGTAAAAGATATTCAATAATTGGCTGCTCAAGAAATTATGTTCTGACATGATACAGTAAAATAGGCAGAGCAGATTTTATTTTAATCGTTATTTTTATTTTTTCTATTAGACTACGACAGCCTATTCTATTAGACTTTAGATATTACGAAGTCTCTCGGGGCAGTTAGTTAAGAATAAAAATGTATTAACTTTATGACTATTATTCCCATTGTATAACAGTTTGGAATTTTTAAAAAAATGGTTATTTATGAGTTTAAAAACAATAAATCTTTATATAATCTATTTATAATAATTGTGAAGACGTATAGTTAATTCAATATAAGTCTAGTATTGTTTGAATATATTGTTTAATACAATTTTCTTGAATTTATAGCAACCTTTTGAAATTTAATTTATTTTTTCATTTGATTTCAAAACTGGTAAAAACTTGATTAATTTGACTTTTGGTCATTACTTTGATTACATGACAAAAAAATTTTTAAAGCATTTTTAATAATTTTAAAGCATTTTTTTTATGTTTATAATGATGACATTTAATGATTTTTCACAATCTAATGTGCTATAGGTTTGAAATTTAGTTTATTTGTGCATTCTTGATATTACTATTTTAATATTTTGAGAATTTAATCTTCAATTACATTTAATTTTGATTTTATATCTGGGATTCTACCTGATAGTAAATTTCAGAAAAAATCATCTTTGCATCTAAAAATAGGAAATTTTTTAAATATCAGCACTATTCTACATTAACATACAACTGCCTAAGGCTACATGCTGAGTGATTAAAAAATTGGTACTTTCCATAACGCAGGTGCAAGAGAAAAATAACCATATAATGTAGAATTCCTCTAAATTTCTTTGGTGATTTTTTGTTTATGCTTCGCTAATGGAAAAGTACCAAAAAATGTTATTAGCTTAACCTAATGAGCCCTGTCTGTTCATTCTCGCCCCATTCAACAGGGGTCTGATTCAGGTGGTCAGGGCTCATGGGGTTAAATGTCAACTAAATAAATTTCTAACAACTGTAAATTCTCTGAATTAAAAAAAGTGAAGGATAACATTAGTGCCTTTTCAAGTATTATCAGTTTCCTATTTGTTTCATTATGTTCAATTAATTAAAGTATTTATAAATATCAAGCATTTGCTTAAATATAATTGCAGGTAATTAGAAATGCTGTGCAGTTGATTGTTGTAGTAAATAAAATAAACATTTAAATTAAGATATTAAAATAAAAGAAATAAACCTTAAATAATTTAAACATGGATTAAAGATGTGTTGAAATTAAATTTAGCCAGGTATTAAGTACATTTAAAAAATTCGATTAAAAGTTAAATGAAACCTTTTGGTGTCCATTATCTAGGGTTAGTAAATATTTAAATCTATTGCTTAGTATAATCTATCCAGTACTTGAATTATTTATTAATAACGCAAGTTTTCGGAGAGTAATATTACTGAACAATGAGAAATTTCATATTTCAGTATAGAACTATGAAATAATTATTTATAATTTATCCTTTTTTAAATAATTTTTTTGTCCCTGTTCGTAAAAAATCGGTTAATTATTTATTGCTTTTCTTTCATTTTTTTTCAGTTGTGATTAATAACTTTACAGGGATGTGTGTATATGTATGCATGTATATATTTGTCCTAAAGAATTGTGGTATACCAGTATACAATCTAATAATCTCAAAATAAAAAACTTTTAATTTTTTTTTTCAACTTTTCAGGCAAATTTTAAATGCCTCCCCCCACCCTTTCTTTTTTTTTTCCACTTTAAAATTTTCATTTTTTTCCCTTCCAGTTTTGTTTTGTAATTCTTGTTATGTTTTAAAACAGTTTATCAGTTCAATTAGATCAGGATATAAGAGAAACGTTCTTTACATTTAAATAAAATTGTTGCTATTTTATATACTTACTGGAAGACATTATAAAGAATACTTGCTTGTATTAAAAATAAATACTAAATTGTTATTTAACAAAATATATGGACATAAAAATTGGCACATAAGATATTTCATAGTTTATAACATTTCAGCTATAATTAATATTGAACAAAATCATATATGTCATTTAGCCAAACTTTATTTGTAGCTGAATCATAAACAATACTATTTACTGTGATTTTTGAGTTCGCTGATAAGACAGACTTTAAAACATAGACAAAAGAAGAAAAATACTATGAAAAAAAATCAAGCAATATATTTAGGTTTAAATGGTTTAAATGCCTTCTGAAAGACCTAATTTCACTTATATATTAATCACATGTCCTTATCAAACGTTATCATATTTTAGATATTAAAAAAACCTATAAAAATTTATATACTTTTTTTTTTTTTTTTTTGCATTACATAGCTTGCAGGTGGTTCATATGTACTGTTCTTTATTTTTGCTTCTTTCTTGTTTTTGATATTTGCTAACAAATGATATTCTATCTTTGAAGCTTAGACTTTGTTTATAGAAATAGAAATTGGTCATTTTTAAATGTGAATAACCTCTTTCTATATATACATTGCACAGCTTTATCATATAAATATAGTTTAATGGAAGTACACATTCTCCAAAATCAATATTTTAGTTTGGATTTAATTACTTCATCAACTTGACTTTTGTTTTTAAAAAAATATTTTTCCTTGAATTAAAAAAAAAACTGTATATTATGTATTTTAATATAATTTGCATAATGAAGTAGGTTTCATAAGTGTTAATCACCAGAGAATGTATTGTTTGGCCTCGTGTGTGTGTATATATATATAATAAATTATTTGGTACAACTTTTGTTATAGATTAGGCCAAACAATATATCTAGGATTTACATTGAAAGCATCAAACTTGTAAATTTACTACTAGAATATGAATAGCTAATATAGATTGTTTTATAGGGTAAACAAAGTTAACAAAACCTAGTAATAAAAGGAAATGTTTATTATTATTTTTTTTCAAAAAATTGCTTTCATTTTTTTAGTAGTCAGAATTATGTTTCGACTCTTTTATAAGGATATATATTAAAAATAAACTTTCAAATATATTGGTTTTATGTTAATTAATTTTACAGAAATTCTAATATGCTAACTATATACTTATTTAGGAGATCTCATATTTTTCCTTTATTCATGCGCTCATCATTCATATATAGATCATGGATGAGATTTTTCTTATGTGCAAGTGTTTAATCCTTAGAAGCAATTAACATGACATGTTTGACAATTAATCACTGTCAATAAATTAATACATAAGCATTAGTGATAATAATATTAAAAGTCAATAATGCTAAGAATCTTTCTTGTCAAAACACAATACTCAATTTTCACAGAGATTTTCTTCCTATTTTTTTAAAGTTGAATTGGGACTAGTGGTTTGTTTTGTATAAGCATTTGCTTTCAATGAAAAAGCAGAAGGTTATGTTTTTTATAATATGGAACACTTTCTTTGTAAGAATATAACTATCACTGCTTAATATCTTTTTTAAATCTATTTTCATGAATTGTTATCAAATAAGCTTTTTTTTTTCCATAACTGCTCGTGTTTTATTATATACCTTAGAGCTAGTGAAATATGCTTAATGCTGCTCAGTAGATAGATTCCCCTCCCTTCCCATTAGTTCACTGATAATTTTCATTAATTTTTTTTCTCTTTTCATTTTATCTTAGAATCTGAAAATTTGAAGAATGCTGGATTAGATGTCTTATGTGTTGCTCAAGAATTGAAAGCATTTGATTGACAGAAATCTGGAAATTTAAAGAATTCTGGATTAGACATATTACCATGAGAAATATTGAATCTTAATGAGAAAAAGACAGAAAAAAAATTGAAAGAAAATCAGCGTAACATCAACTAATCAAATCATCTATCAGTGTAAATTAACTAACCAGAATTCATCAGAATTTTTTTTATCTTTAATATTTTACATATAGCACCTTTTTCAAAAATCAATATTTTCTAAAGCCAGAAAAAAACTTCCTGCATCTTAGTCATATAAGAATTTTATACTTTAGAAAGCAAAATTTCTTGGCTAATATGGCATCAAAACACATAACTAATGAAATGACTGAGAATTTTCTCCAAACTGAAAATCTGCAAACTGTAAAATATATAGGTATCCATAATTCTAACATAAAAACCTACAAGGTTAATTCTTGTGGGGTTAAATATGGTTTATCAGAACTTTCAAATGATAAAACTTATTTAGAAACTGAATTACCAGCTAGAAAAAGGTTAAAACCTGAATTATTTAATACTGCAAAATGTCTAAATAAAATCTGCAAGGTAATAGAGAATGAGGATGAACCCACTAATTTTGTAAACAAAGAAAAGTATTCTGGTGAAGTATCTAAAATTGCGTCTGGTGAACAGGAATTAGAAAATCTTTCTGGAAATATATTTTTAAAATCTGACTTAAATGGAGAAATTCATAACCAGAGCGAATCATCTGTAATGCAATTTTGTAAGCATAATTCAGTTTCCCAAAATAATATTTTGGGTAATCAATTTAACTTGAACTCAAATAAAGTAAGTGAATGTAATTTTAAAAAGAAATCAAAAAATCATGATTTGGAAATTAACTTAAAAAATGACTCATGTAAGAATCTTGATAGTGACGAAGTCTCAAATCGAGGTACTGAAAGTGAAACTGAATTTGATGATGAAGTTAACAAGTGTTGCAAATTGTTAAATTTAGATGTTCCAAAAATAGCAGTTTCAACAACTGATAAAAAAATTGCAAATGATAATATTGATAGGAAATTTTTTGAATACAACAAAATAGATAATCCTAATTATAAAAATCAAAATCCCCAATCAAATAAATTGGTATCTAGTTTAAAAAATAGGCCAAATGATAAAGGTATTAACTTAGTTAATTTAGACAAAAAACTAGAATTGCAAGATGAATTAATGAATAAAAAAGAGAAAAACTGTGAAGATAATATGGAGTTAAAAGATGAAAGTAGCTTAGTTTTATCTACTAAGGTAATTTCCAATTCTTTTTCAACAAGCTGTAATAAAAATTGTGTTAATATGAATGATAAAGATTTTCACGATAAGATTAATGTATCTGTAAATGATAACAATTCACTCCAATTAGAAATTAAACATAATGATGAGTATAATTCAAATCTTAAATTAAAAAACACTTTAAAAGCAGAGAATTCATCTATTGGGGAGTCAAATATTTTTAAAATAAAGAGTCACAATTCTGAAAGTAAAAATAATTCTGAACATCTAAATTTAACTGAGGACACTTTGAGCTCTGATAGATCAAAACTCCAGGAAACAAATCAAATCATTTCTCAGGATAACTTAAATGTTGATTCAGATGAAATAGATAAATTTTCTTCTACAATAAATGATTCTGGAGATACTTTAATATTGTGCAATGAAAGTGATATTGACTGTGATGAAACCAAAGAAATTAGTGAAACTAATGGATCTGAATCCGCACATACAATTCTGGAAGAAACAAGTAGTAAAGATAAGATTGCTTACCATGCTAGTCAAGAAAATGATAGTAAAATTAATGCATATATTGATAAAATTGAGAAAAATGATAATTTTATTGTCAATAAAAAAATTGATCCATTAGAAGTAACTTATGCAATTGACGATTGTAAAAATTGTGAATCACCTGTTTTAGATGACAATTGTATTGAAAATAAGAAAGATCTTGATATCAGAGTGAATGAATCTTTTGTGTCTGAATACGAAATCTCCCTATTAGTAGATGATACTGACTCAATTCTTAGTGAAGAATCTTTTGATTCTGAATATGAAATCTCTTTGTTAGAAGATGATATAAATGTGGAAAATGAGAATGAAATGCATGAAAATAAACCTGATTTCAATGTTGATGAGAGGGATGAAAAAAATCCTCATGGATGTGTCAAAACTGTAAAAGTGGAAGAGGAAAATGAACAAAATATCGGTAAAATTTACTTAGCTGAAAAAGAAACTGCTAAAATTATTTTCAAAAGCAATATATGCACAGATATCTCTGAAACAAATATTTCTTCTTGTCCTGAAGAAAAAATTCCATCTAAACATCAGGAAAAAGAAATAGAAATGTGCAATAAAATCAAATTAACCATAAATACAAATGGCAAACCTGAACAAAAATTACCTGTTATAACTGAAGGCATAACAACTCTAAAATCAGAACAATCAACAAATTTTAAGTCTGAAAACCCAAATGAGTTTGATAACATTCATATTAAAAGGGAACTGCCAGAAAATATTGATGCTAGTAGTCATTGCCACTTAAAACTTGAAGCAAATAATGGATCTCAGACTTCAAATAAAATGTTAAATAATAGCGAATTTAAAAACTTGGAAGAAAATGTTGTAATTGTAACTCCAAATAAAGATATTGCAATGAGTGCCAACATCGTTAAACCCAAAACTGAAAAATCTGTGAAAATAGAATTAGATGTACCCAATACTGGTAAATCAAAACAAAATTTAAATGAGGAATATCAACTTCCAAGTAAAGCAGTATTCAAGAATGAAAAAAAGGAATCTGCAGCAAAAATAGAAAAACAACTTGCAGAAACTACTTATAATGATCAAGTCAGTGAAAAGACTGCAAAGACAGATTCCGAAGTCTCTACTAGTGGCGAATTGAAACAGGGTGACAAAAATATAATTAGTGATTATTATGAAGAAGAAAAGGAAGATTTAATAAATCCAGGTTGGGACAAAATAAGAGAATTATCAACTGATGAAGAGAGATATCGGCAGGTAAGAGATTGTTGGAAATCTAAAAACATCCCAAATCCTTTCAAGAATCTTACATATTATTCATATCGAAAACGTAAAATTACTTGTGCAGGAAATGACAACCATCCAGCAAAGCAGCATAAGCGACATGCTTCAACCAACTTAAATGATGATAAGAATGCAAAACGTTCTCGTTCATGTACTTATATTTTTGATGATCGAATAAAGTTAATTGAGAAAGAAAAAGAAATTAAAGCAAAGTCCCTACAGGATAAAATGATGAATGAAGTCAGCCGTATAAATGAACTACATTTCCAAGAGGAAAGAGGATTAGAGTGCTTTTATGGATATAATTTTGGTAACAGAAGACATTTCCAATTTAACAGTCTTAGAAGAGATTATGAAGAAAGAGTTTCATCAGTTACTGCTAGATATGAACAACGAGTAAATGATTGCTGTGATAAATATACAATGGAAATTAATAATTTAAAAAATAGCCGAAATGAGGTTTTGCAGTTTTATAGTTTTTACAAAGGTTTAAATACAAATGAATATAAAGATCCTACAATTCTAACTAATTCTCAAATACAAGAATTAGAGGAAATTGAAAATATTTATAATCAAATGGATTTTTATTATAAGTAAATGATTTCTTTACGAGCTGAAGATGTTTATTTTGTGTATTATAACACTAGAATTCAAAAATTATTTTAATTTGTTGAGTGCAATAAAATATATCAAATAATAAAATGTTTAATCATATCAAAAGAATAATTAAAATTACTAAATTTTAAAATTATATTAATGATCAAATCTGCTCTTTAACAACTCTCTTTTGAGATTGAATTTTTATATAAAGTATACCAAATTATCTTCATACCATATCTCCTCGGTTGTTTAAAATGTATTTTTAGATAAAGAAAGACTAGAGCAAGGATTCTTTAATTATAGTAAATTTTGACTTGGAGTATAAAATGATTTTTAAAATAAAATCTGTCTTATCTTTAAAAAATATTTTGAAAGAAATTTTTTTAAGAATAAAATTATTATACAATGTGATTTTTTTAATTGCTAGAATCAGAATAATGAACATAATTATATGAAGGGCAAGATCATTTTTATAATTTAATTGATTTTTCTTATTTTAACGAATCTTGTTTAATATTTGGATATAACATATAAACTGAATGTAATTGAGAATTTCTCTTGATTTTTTTTAAACTTCTAAAACACAAAGCAAATTAAGTTACAGAAACCTATTTAAAACCTGTTATATATTTTTTGTTAGTAATAATCAAGGAATTCTTTAAATTTTAAAAGAAAAGTAAGATATTTTCTACTCATATTACTATTCATACCATTGAATTTGTAAATAGTCAGCTTTTTAATCTTGATATTGTATTTCAATTGAATTTCTGATAACATCTCTCATTACTTATTTTCTTAAGGATATAATATCATATACTTTATCTAAGCCTGGATGTGTAAAAATTGTGTTTAATGATTAAGCTAGTTTTAATCTGATATAATTATGTTTTAGTGATTAATTATCTATGTAACGATCCTAGTGGATTTTTTTTTGAGTGTCCAATTTACATCATGTTGTATATGCAACTAAAAATAAACATAATTTAAAATCTGTGCATTGTTCTTTGGGCCTGATTGTCTCATAAAAACTATAAAATATGGAATTGTTCTTAACAGCTATTTTGAATGAAAATACAAAAAGTTTTGCGAACATGAATTCTGCCTGCTTGTATTTTATTAAAAATTCTTAATTTAACTTAGCATTTTTATTTTCTTCCACTATTTTATATTTTTTTAAATGTATTGTATTCAGAATTTTTGTAAAACGCAAGTTAAATATTTTAAGAATATAGACTAAAATTAGGAAATGTCTGATACATAAGTCGCAAAATAAAAAAACAAATACTTAAAGGGCATTATCCAAGTTCAATCAAATATAGGGTGTAGTTTTAAATAAAAATTTTTCATAAGTATAGCCTGATGTGGTTATGCCATAAAAAGCTAATAATTATACTTAAAGATTTTCTTAAATATATAAATGATTATCTTTCCGAAAGTATGCATCAAATAGATGGTTACAAAGCAATTTAAAATATATCTACTATATTTAAAAAACATGAAAAGAAGGATACAAAATTTCATTTAAAAAGTGCACTTTGTAAAATAAACAAGTAATAAGGATTATTAACTTTAAAAAATAAAGCTTTGTTGTTATTTCACATGCAAAATTTACAATTCTAACCAATGTCTTACTCTAAAATATAACACTCTTTCAATATTTCGTTTGCATGCTTTCAGTAATTAAAAAACAATTCAATATTTTATGTTTAAAATAAACCCTTCTTATTCAACAAGTATAATGGAAATATCCAACTTGTAAGATCATTGCTTTTGTTTTTGCAAGTGCATTCGCATGCTAACTGAATTAGCAAAAATTAATCGGTGACATATTGCTTATTCTAAGAGGATGTTTCATTACAACTGAAAGGAAGTTTGTCAGAATAACAGAAAAAATTTGCAGAGTTGTGCCAATTAATTTCATTCTACTTTTTTTATTTGTATTATAATTATTATTACATAATAGGAAATACTCAATCTAAAAAAAATTGTGAAACGAAGATAAAAAAATCTTTCAACTTCTTTAAGTTAATGCAACCTTAATTTTTTTAAATACTCGGAAAACTTTTTTACATTATTATATCTTTTTGACTTAAATTTTTTTTTCAAGTCCTTAGATTTATTGTTGACTGTGCTCAATCAAGTTAATTAAATGTACAGCCAAAGCTAACTTACAAGGGCAATTTGCAATAATTTTTATTAATTGTTTTTTTATATGTTAAAAGCTTTAAATGGTTTATTATATCAATTTAATTATGAATGTAATTATTGTCCTAAACATAAAAGGTTAAAATAATACTAGTTCATTGTTATTAGTTAATGTATTGCAATGTAAAATAAAATATCAACAATGAAATTCTTCCAAAAATGTCATTTGACTCCAATATTTCATATTCATTTTATGCAAATAATCTAGAGTTTATTGAAATAAAAGACTAATTCAAGAATTTTTTTAGGTGAACTGACCAACAACTTGGTAACTGTACTTGGCAGAGATAATTTGCTTTCCATGGAATATTTTATTTACGGAAAAAAAGTTTCTATATTAATTCTTTCTCTTAAAATAGGAAAAACTCTCTGTCTAATGTCTGAAAATAAACAGCTGCTTAGATTTAAGTTTAAAATTTTAATTATACATCTCATATCAATCAATCTTTTTCGGCTGATCATCTGACTGCATCTTAATTTTAACTATTAAAGAAAGCTATCCAAAATTTTTCCTTCTCTGTTTTTGTATGAAAAAATTTGATACTATTTATAAAAATAGAGATACCATATTTTAAATTAGATAACATTATTCTTTAATTTAAATAGTAGTAATTAATAGTGATTGAAAAGATGTTAATATCTCAATTTTAATGCAGGCTGATTAGTTAAGACTTTATACATGTTTTTTTGAATTTGAAAAGGGGGGAAAACAAAATTTCCCCAAATGGAAAATTTCTTAACTGTATAAGTAATTGTTCAATCAATTGATGGTTGTCATTTAATTATGAAACAATTGCAAGAAATTGGGTGCTATAAATGTAGTATTTACCAGTGTACAGGCCTTTGGGATAGTTGCAGCTAGATATATTTTACAAAAATTAATGGTACTGTAATCTCTTCAAACAATGCTTGAAAATGAATAGAACTTTGAGCAGATTGGAGCACCTCTAAAACACAGCCTTTTTACATTTCCAACTATTATTTCAGCCTCTTCCTATTTATATATCGTTCAAATTTTCAATTGTTAATATACTTTTTATTCATCCACTCAAGTTCAAATACATTTTTTGAACTTGTACTGAATGATGCTTGATGTTAATAGTTTTTTTCATTAATTAGTTTTTAGTAATTTAAATAGCAGTTTGTTATAAAATTCGAATTCAACAGGCAGTAGCTCAATCAGTAAAATGCAAGAATTTCAATATTTTTCACATGAAGGTGAAGAATGCAAGTTTAATTCTTGTAAAAATTCATACTTTTTGATAAATTATTTATATTAATTATAATTATTTCATAAAAAGTAACTAAAATAAAAAAATTTCTTTGTTAATTTAAATTTTTAAAAATATATTCTTGTTTTAGAATACTAGTGAAAAAATTATTGGAATTATCAGGGAGCATTTTTTTCTCTTGTAAGGGAACGCAAGAACATAAATGCCCAGCTCAAAACCAATTGCAATTAGTTGACGACACATGCTGAAAGTGGAAAGCAAATGACATGTTATGCCAGTCCAATAGTAGCTTTATAGATGATATCTGAACATTATTTCATACACTTATGATTAATATCGAATTTCTAAATTTGTATAAATTCAATTATAAAGCA
The DNA here is from genome assembly GCA_026289955.1 of Argiope argentata. Lineage (NCBI taxonomy): Eukaryota > Metazoa > Arthropoda > Arachnida > Araneae > Araneidae > Argiope > Argiope argentata. The sequence goes on along the minus strand of JAOUZG010038425.1, from coordinate 79,735 downwards.
TTCATTAATAGCTATTCAAAAATATATTTATTTTTATCTTTCTGTATGGTTTGTAATTTAAAATTTATATAAAAAGGATCTGAATTCATAAATTACTTATGTAATTAGCATACATCAATAAAATTTACTGGGATAAATCTTTAAAATAAAACAAAGTAAAGTAGAAAAACTAATTATCAGTATGACTTTTTTGGTAAGTTTAGTTTAAGCAGTTGGCAATAATTTGACAAAAACAATTAAAAAGATGAGTGACAAACACTGTATTAAATGAGATATCCAGATAACATATTTTTATAAAGGGCAGTAAAAGTAAACATCTTATTTAAATAAACTTTTAACCATTTCCATTTAAATTAGGATTTTAAATAATCACAAAAAGTTAGTTTCATAACAGAAAAAAAAAATCTACCAATTCTAGGAAATCAAATTATTGTCATCTAAGATTATATACTATCATCATCATTGATATATATATATATATTGTTTCATTAAATTTCCTAACAGTACATCATTTTGACACAATGCCTTCTAACAGAACAAAAAAAAAAGTAAAAGGCGGATGAGGTCATATTTCTAGATGTAAAAATTAATCTTTTAAATTTCGAGAATTTTTATGAAATTTAAAAATGTATGTGCAAATATAATCATATATATATTTATATATTGGGATGCAAACATGAATTAAAGAAAAGGCCAGTTTCATTGCTTTAAGAGTCAGTAAAACAGAAGTTTAATTTAATGCCTTTCAATATTTTAACAGTAACTAATATATCTATATTTCAAACAGACTTTTCTAATGATCCATTATTTCAATAAAGACATGCTTATTTTTCAACTATTATTAAAAATTTCAAAAAGGTAAGGGTATAAACCTTAAAACCATTTATCTCAGGTTTACAAAAAAATTTCTTTGAGCATTTATTTTAATTTAATAGATGAAACCATAGAAAACCTTTAATCAAACTCATCAAAATAATGTTTGCTACAACTGCAGACTTAAAGGACTGTAAAAGATGTTTTATCAGTATTTAAATGATTAATATCTAAATTTTACAAACATAGATTTCTTCATTTTGATCTAATAATTTTTTGTTTGTGGACTAACTTTTAAGACAATTAACCTAATTTTTTTAGAATTATTTATGGAATATTTTATTCTTAATGTTTAACA